>JAVIAB010000107.1:27970350-28024683 GCA_032433765.1 Megaustenia siamemsis
ATATATTCCTGGCAGGGTTTGTTCCTACTATTTTTCTTATGGTTTCATTTGGTATTCTATCTCTTCTTGTGTTGTTTGTTACTTTTCTCAAGCATCGCATCTCACATGTATTGATCTTTCTTAAATGTGATTTAGAAAGGGTCCATGTTTGACTTTCATAGCACAAAGTTGGTATAAAAATGCTATTTATCATTTGTTGTTTAGCTGGCAAAGAAATGTTTGGATGTCTTAGCAATGGTGAAAGCTGGTATGTGACAGCATTTTCTTTTTGTATTCTCATGTCAATTTCTCTGCCTAGTTTTCCATCTTCTGTGAACATTGTGCCTAAATACTTCAATTCCTCTACTTGCTTTATTTCTTTATCTTTGATCTTAATGTTTAATGGGTGTCTTAATTTGCTTATTCTTATAGCCTCTGTTTTTGCTGTGTTAATTTAATTTCCATACTGTAGTTTGTGCAGCTTTTATCTAGAGATGTTAAATGCTGTTGTAGCAGGTTTTCATCCTCATATATTAGGCATTGGTCATCTGCGAAGAGTAGCTCGTTGATGTTGGAGTTTTCTACCTCTATGTTATTATTTGATTTTTCCTTATTTCTAAATGGGCAAATCAATTTATTAATGATAAAATACGTAAAATGGAACAAAAAGTGAAGAAATTCATTAATTTAGAATGTAATTTATTAATCTAATTCTTTAGTTTTTTATAATAATTTTTTTTCTCGCAGACGAGCTTATATCGCGCCGCAATGTAAGTTGTTTTGTGCCGCCAATCATCTACAAAAAGTTGCAACCTTACCATTTTTCTCTATTTTTATTTTCCTTATCATCATCTTACAACACACTACCTTTTTATGCATATTCCATTCATTTTGAACATAGTGGGAAGTACTACAGAAAACGCGAAGATTACGTAGTTAACAAAGAGTAATGTTTGTAGACCTATGCTCCGCTGGGAGCGGAAAGAATTCATGCAAGTGAACTGATTGAGAAGGCGCTAGTTATAACAGCCTCGATGTAAACAATAGTTTAGAGTGTGCAAGGCTTGTTTTTACTTTCATTTAAGGGTGAAAGAAGAATGGGAAGAAGAGTTTAATGTTACAGAATGTGGAGGCGATGCTAGAGACAAAATGATTGAGATCCGATGCATGCATACGGAGACGGCAATTAAGTGGATTTGACTCCTGAATGTGAGTGCTGGCGAGGAGATCTCTCGCTTTGGACTCGTGCGCTGATCTGACTCCAACACAACACGAGTCAGATATAGAGTAGGCGTTATATGGAAAAAAAGATGGAGGGGGAAGCGAGGGCAAAAAGAAAAAGTATCACACGGATGGTGATAGAGGGGGGGGGGGGGGAATGAGAGATTTCCGGATCTGACGACGAGTAATACTGTAAGCACTCCAAAGCGTGGGAGTTGCCGCTCCACTCACCCCTGATTCGTGACTTCACTGCTGGAGGTGTGACACCACGGACAAGCTCATCATCAGCGCTGGTCAGGGCAACGTTACATAAAAACTCACTCCCCACAAAACATTTACCCTCGCCGCTGATAAGTAAAGCCAGAACTTGTATCAGAATCCAGATTCCGTTGATCGTTATTATTAATTACATTTGTAAAAAAAAAAAAAAAAGATAACGTAATTAATAAAGCTTTATTAAAACCCGCAACACTTGTATTTTTGGGAGCCAAGCGTGGCCTCGTATCCGAGAAACCATATAATATTGATAATTAAAATCAAAACTAAAGAAGAAATTACCGACACTTCAAATGATCCGCTATTATCACACTATCACGTGATTAAAAATAACATTATTAAGTTAATTTAAAAAAAAACGGCAGCGGGTAAACAATTTCGTGGACTGAAACAAATATTACATCTGAACTTTAACAGCAAGAAGGTATGGATAACAAGAGTAAATTGTAATAAATTAAATTATGCTTAATTGATACGCATTTTCATCATTTTTAAAAATAAAAACGGCAACGTTTAGTTTCATTTTGACACTTTTTTTCCACAAGTGTTTCCATTCAATGCAAAGACTGTTTTTTATGTGATTATCTTGCTAAAATATAAGTCTTTTGTACATAATTATAATTATTAATTATGACTATTGGTGAAAACTTTCTGCACATTTCCTTTTATTAAGGTATATTTTTGTCCGACATAAATTACTTCACCTTTCCTGATAAATAAAACCAGTATATATTATTTGCATCTAACGTTTCTATACATTCCGATTTATAAACAAATGGTATAGTTTTTATTTAAAAAAAAAAACTGTTTTACACTTTTATAAATATATAAATAGTATATTTTATGCTGGATTTAACTTGTTTGTACTTCTAGCTTATAAATTAACATATTTTTATTTAAAATACATCCAATTGTTCTGAATTTTTAATTAACATTGACGTATTTCAATATGTACATAAACACATTTAACGCATTTAATTGATTTATTTGTCAAAGTAGAGTGTGTGTGTTACTAGATGTAATTCTTTGACTATTAAACTTGATTTCCTCCACGTATTTGCCAAATCAGACACACTTTATTTTGATGCCAGCAGCTGAGCTTAAGGTGTGACGGATTTGAACTGTGAACTTTATTTAAGTGAACTGTCAACGTTCTCATTCGTGACGTGAATACTTGTCAAAGTTCGTACCTTCTTGTTTATCAAACTCTAAAAGTGGAAGAGCGAGCATTTAGAGTCCAATGAAGAAGTGCACCTGAACATAGACGGTTAGTTTCGTTACTTTTTCATTTATTTTTGGTTTATCTTTTTGGTGTTTATTTATTCTTTGTTTATGTTGTTGATGTTTATTTTTTTCTTTAAGTTGTTGATGTTTATTTATTTTCTGTTTATGTTGTTGATGTTTATTTATTTTTGTTTAAGTTGTTGATGTTTATTTATCTTTTGTTTATATTGTTGATGTTTTTTTTGTTTGTTTGTGTTGTTGATATTTATTTATTTGTTTATGTTGATGTTTATTTATTTTTTTGTTTAAGTTGTTGATTATTATTTATTTTTTTTTGTTTATGTTGTTGGTATTTACTTAAGTTTTTGTTCATGTTGTTGATGATTATTTTTTTGTTTATGTTGTTGATGTTTATTTATTTTTTTGTTTATGTTGTTGATGTTTATTTATTTTTTTGTTTATGTTGTTGATGTTTATTTATCTTTTTTTATGTCGTTGATGTTTATTTATTTTTTTGTTTATGTTGTTGATGTTTATTTATTTTTTGTTATGTCGTTCATGTTTATTTATTTTTTTGTTTATGTTGTTGATGTTTATTTATCTTTTTTTTTATGTCGTTGAAGTTTATTTAATTTTTTCTAATGTTGTTGATGTTTATTTATTTTTTGTTTATGTTGTTGATGTTTATTTATTTTTTGAATATTTTGTTGATGTTTACTTATTTTTTTGCTTATATTGTTGATGTTTATTTATTTTTCTGTTTATGTTGTTGATGTTTATTTATTTTTTGTTTATGTTGTTGATGTTTACTTATTTTTTTGTTTATGTTGTTGATGTTTATTTATTTTTTGCTTATGTTGTTGATGTTTACTTATTTTTTTGCTTATATTGTTGATGTTTATTTATTTTTTGCTTATGTTGTTGATGTTTATTTATTTTATAAAAATTGTTGATATGCCTAAACACAGTTGTTTGTTTGCTTATACATTTGGTATTTTAGTTGTATGTTGAGATTTTAGCTCTTTTTTAACGAGCCTGCTGGCATAGATGATCATGTCTCTCCACAGCTTCCTATCTCCAGTAATTTATGACACTTTCATCACCTCCCCCACCCCAAAACTCCCCTTATTTACATCCCCTCACACCCCAATGCCCTCGAACCATGTCTCGAATTTTTGTGTCTACAGTTTCTCACATTTTCCAACTACGCTAATATATTCATTTCCGTCACATTATTATTATTAATTAATATAATAATAATAACTATTATTTTTGTTATTACTATTTTTATTAATTATATTTTTTTAAAAAATATTATCATTTTTTTTTATTATTTAAAGATGGTAAGCTATCAAAACTTTCTAGAAAAGTAAGCCGTATGGCACTCAACGTCATGAAGTGTATTGCCCCATCAGGAAAGCGCCAGCATTTTTCAATGACCAACGGTACATTTTATCTGCTATACATGATGAAACATCAGATGGGAGATGCACCACAAAAATAAAAAGCAGAATAGCTCAGCCCAAAATAGCATTTCAGAAAATGAAAAATATCTTATGCAACAAATCTATGTCAATAAAAATGAGAAAGAGAGTACACCGGTGCTATATAGAACCAATTCTGACCTATGGAAGCGAATCATGGACAATAGACAAACAAATGAAAAGACGATTAGAGGCCACAGAGATGGGATTTCTCAGAAGAATGTTGAAAGTTCCCTGGACAGCTAAAAAGACCAATGATGAAGTTCTAAAAGAGATCAACACAAAACATGAGCTCTTAAAAAACATCAGAAAGAAGCAATCAACATTTTTTGGGCACATCACGAGAAGAGGAAAGTTGGAATACTTGGTTACAACTGGCAAAATAAAAGGAAAGAGAGATCGCGGACGACAAAGAGAGAAAATACTGGATAGCTTGATCTCATGGCATGGAAAACAGTCAACAACAGAACTGATACGATGTGCTGTAGATAGAAGATTGTGGAGGGACATGATCGCCTACGCCAACCGGTATGGCATATGATGATGATGATACATGATGAAGGCTTTTTTTTACCGAAACGTCGTAGTTTGTCTTCTCTTTCTATTAGTTTAGCTGCTCTATACCGGTTTATGTTATTATACATATTCTCTGTTATGTGCTCTGTACAGAACCTGACCTTTTTTCTGGTACCTATGTTCAGGTGAACCTGAGAGATGTTTCAGTTCGAAAATAAATTCGACCCATGTGGAGATTTAACATGGACAATTCTGACAAGTGGCATCTGCACTATCGACTCTGCCAACTATTTCGTGTTATATTTCTTTATTTTCTCTTTTAGATTTGTTAGTGTCTAACATTTTCTTTCTTTAAATCATTGAAGAAACAATCATCACCATCATGCAGCATACAAATAATCAGGACAAATCTGAAACAAGTGCAACGCGTCAAATATTTGGGCACAATAATAACATCAGATGGTAGATGCACCACAGAAATAAAAAGCAGAATAGCTCAGCCCAAAATAGCATTTCAGAAAATAAAAATATATCTTTATTGAGTTATTGAGTTATTTGCGGGTCATCATCATTGCACTCCGAACATGTCCATAGGTGCTCAGATCCCCTCAGCAATTCCCTCAGTGTCCAGCGACTGACGACTCCAGTTCTATGTTGGTTGATAAGTCTTCTTACACGGCCACCAAGTTTCTCATTTCTGGCTGTGCCCATCTTAACTCCCATTTCCATCATCCGAAGAAGCGACGTTGATCTGTGTTTGTCGAAGTCCTGTGCTCTTCCCACATCTCGGAGTGCATTGATGATGTCCACCCTATCCATCGGTTGCCCGTCCTTAACGCCAGCGCAGCTAGCCAACCTGTCCGCTCTCTCATTTCCCCGTACTCCCGCATGTCCAGGGACATAGACAAAGGTGACCTTACGTATTTTGGATTTCTGCAACGACTCTACCCATTGCATGCGTACATAGCCCGCCTCCACTTTTTTTATCATGCTCATCGAATCACTCAGTATACATGCGTGGATGTAGTCTTGTGACTCTAACCATTTGAATGCCTTGGTCACTGCCATCACCTCCATTGTCATGCTACTCGTGGTCATGGCGTATGCACCACTGTCTTCCTTGGCCATTCTGCCTGCCGAACGTGCTGTAAATGCCCATGCACTTCTTTCGTGTCGTCTTACAGATCCGTCTGTATAGATGACTGCATCTTTCTCATCGGTGTTATCGCAGATGAGACCGTTGACCTCAGCATTAACCACGACCGGGTTGTGTTCCCTACTTTTCCTATCGAGTGTGATAATACATGAGAAAGTCCCCTTGAATGACGTAGGCACCGGTATCCACTCCTCACCAGCGCTGAGATTGGTAAGCCCACAGACCTGTTTGATGACATCTTCTGCTCGGCCCACCCATGATTTGCCTCTTTTTAGCCTGGTACCTTTCTCTGTGTTGAGCACGTGGTGCAATGGATGCTCTGTATCTGTACTAATCTTCAGGTATGCTCGTGCTCTCCAGATCTTGATTCTGTCATCCATGGTTGGAAAGTCAAGAAGATACCTCATTGCCACACAGGGAGTGTCCCTCGTACATCCCAGGCTAATGCGCATGGCTTCATTTTGTATTTTCTCCAGCCTATCAATTTGAGTCGTACTGACAGTAAGAATGGCCATGGCATACTCGATTGGTGCGAGGACTAATCCCTGGAACAGAAGAGTAAGTAGCCTCTGCTCGATGTTGGCAGCTGCCATGACCTTCAAGGCGGCTAATCCTGTGCGGGATTTTGTTATCACATGGTCGACGTGGTCCCGAAAACACAGGCTGCGATCAAACTTAACTCCGAGGTATGTCATCAACTTGTCCTTGGTCACCTCATCATCTCCCATTCGTACTACCGGTGTGGTCGTATTAACGATATGATTGTTAAGGGAGAACCATGAAACTGATGCTTTATTAGGATTAACCAAGGCACCTGAAACCCCACACCAGGAAGAAATGCGATCGAGTTCGTCTTGCATTGTGGAGGCGATTCCCCGTCTGTCTCTTCCCTGTCGATATACCAGAATATCATCAGCAAAATTCATAGTTCTTCCCCTCCCATCCAGCTGTTGGGCCGTGATCGTTATTGTGTACACATTAAATAGAACTGGTGACAATGGTGAGCCTTGTGGCAGCCCAGGACAAATGGATGTTGGCTCGGAAGACCAACTTCCACATCTGAGTATCACCTTCCTCTGAAACAGTGCCGCGGCGATCCATCTTATGAGGAAGGGGTTCACCGCCAGTTTGAGAAGCATATGCATGAGATATTCAAATGGTGCCCTGTTGTATGCATCCTCCAGATCTATAGCAGCAGCACATGTCTCCTCTCGTCTGTGGAAGCCTTCGAAGACGTCATAGGCAAATACTGCCGCATTGAGCCATGTCTCTTTGTTATATCTATAACCTCCGAGTGTGGATGGGAATACGCGTTTCTGTTCAAGGCGACACGTGAGGACACGGGCAACTATTTTCTCCAGCAGCTTGCCCGCAATGTTCTGCATTGTGATGATTCTGTAGGCACTGATCTGAGAATGGTCCTTGTTTGGCTTCGGTAGCGGTAGTAAGTAGCTGTGTAGCCACTCCTCCTTAATCTGGCCACTCCGAATACTGGCATTAAACTCATTGGCCAGTGTTGTCAAGTCGTCATCAGCTAAATCACCTATGTCATCATACCGAACACCATCTGGACCAGGAGCAGTGTTGTGTGACCTTTTAAGTGTCGCGCGAATGGTATCGGTAAAATAATATATCTTTATGTTCCTATGCAACAAATCTATGTCAATAGAAGTGAGAAAAGGAATTCATCGGTGATATTTAGAACCAACTCAAACCTATGGAAGCGAATCGTGGACAGTAGACAAACATATGAAAAGACGATTAGAGGCCACAGAGATGGGATTTCTCAGAAGAATGTTGAAAGTTCTCTGGACGGCTAAAAAGACCAGTATGGAAATTTTCAATGAGGCCAACACAAAAAGGGAGTTCCTAAAAAACATCAGAGAGGAACAATCAACATTTTACGGGCACATAATGAGAAGAGGAAAGTTGGAATACTTGGTTACAGCTGGCAAAATACTGAAAGAGAACGAGAAAATACTGGATAGCTCGGTGTCCTGGCATGGAAAACGGTCAACAACAGAAATGATACAATGCACTGTAGATAGAAGATTGTGCAAGGATATGATCGTCTACGCTAACCGGTATGGTACATGATGAAATCATTGAAACCATCATCAAAATCATCAAATTATAATAAAACTACCACCCGGAACAACTATGGAGAAAGAAACACAACTTGTTAGTTGTACTGTCATTGAAGGTGTACTGTCACTAATGCTAGATGTGGAAGTATACACAATACTTTGACAACCATGAGTCCACGTCTATTCTTCAAATGAAAGCGGTGGGAATAAAGATGGGTACATTCAGAAATGAGAAGTCTAGCGGGCGCATAAGAAGACTTTTCAACCAACACAGAACTGGAGTCGTCAGTCGCTGGAGGCAGCGGGGCATACTGATGAGATGATCTGAGCACCTATTGACATGATCGGAGTACAATGATGATAACCCACAAATAACTCAACTCAATACCTCTGTCAATTATCTAAAGAACGAACGAATCAATCAACTAAACAACTAACCAATCAACCAAACAACACACCAACCAAACAACACACCAATCAACCAACCAACCAAAGAACACACCAACCAATCAACCAACCAAACAACACACCAACCAACAACACACCAACTACCAACCAACCAAACACACACCAACCAATCAACCATCCAAACAACACACCAACCAATCAACCAACCAAACAACACACCAACCAATCAACCAACCAAATAACACACCAACCAATCAACCAACCAAACAACACACCAACCAAACAACACACCAACCAACCAAACAACACACCAACCAATCAACCAACCAAACAACACACGAACCAATCAACCAACCAACCAAACAACACAGCAACCAATCAACCAACCAAATAACACACCAACCAATCAACCAACCAACCAAACAACACACCAACCAATCAACCAACCAAACAACACACCAACCAATCAACCAACCAACAAAACAACACACCAACCAATCAACCAACCAACCAAACAACACACCAACCAATCAACCAACCAGCCAAACAACACACCAACCAATCAACCAACCAACCAAACAACCAAACAACACACCAACCAATCAACCAACCAAACAACACACCAACCAATCAACCAACCAACCAAACAACACACCAACCAATCAACCAACCAAATAACACACCAACCAATCAACCAACCAACCAAACAACACACCAACCAATCAACCAACCAACCAAACAACACACCAACCAATCAACCAACCAACCAAACAACACACCAACCAATCAACCAACCAACCAAACAACACACCAACCAATCAACATGCATATTGAAGCTCATTGCCACATGTTCTCTAGTCCCACCTTGAATTACTTCGTCTTTATCACTGCACCAAATCGATGCAAAATTTCTAGGTCAGGTCAACCTCGTGTTACATCTCCAACTCTCTTATTCTCAAAACCTGTTCTAGAGTCTGGCTTCTCTATTTTCTCTGCATCTTTCATCTTGATGGACTTATTCCGTGTAACCATTATTCCTCTCTTGAAACTATACTTATCCACAATCTTTTCAACTACGCTGCGATCAGGACCTTTAATCCCACGTGTCAATTCTTCACTCTGACTCTTTTTTTGTTCTTTCCTGTTATTCTCTTTTGTTTGCCTTCATGCGAAACAGAAACTTTCTAGATCCGATTGGAGCCACCACCATAGCACCACCAATAACGATCATCGTTTCAAGTCTCTTGCATCGTCTAGTCTGCTTGGAGCCACCACCATAGCACCACCAATAACGATCATCGTTTCAAGTCTCTTGCATCGTCTAGTCTGCTTGGAGCCACCACCATAGCACCACCAATGACGATCATCGTTTCAAGTCTCTTGCATCGTCTAGTCTGCTTGGAGCCACCACCATAGCACCACCAATACGATCATCGTTTCAAGTCTCTTGCATCGTCTAGTCTGCTTGGAGCCACCACCATAGCACCACCAATAACGATCATCGTTTCAAGTCTCTTGCATCGTCTAGTCTGCTTGGAGCCACCACCATAGCACCACCAATAACGATCATCGTTTCAAGTCTCTTGCATCGTCTAGTCTGCTTGGAGCCACCACCATAGCACCACCAATAACGATCATCGTTTCAAGTCTCTTGCATCGTCTAGTCTGCTTGGAGCCACCACCATAGCACCACCAATAACGATCATCGTTTCAAGTCTCTTGCATCGTCTAGTCTGCTTGGAGCCACCACCATAGCACCACCAATAACGATCATCGTTTCAAGTCTCTTGCATCGTCTAGTCTGCTTGGAGCCACCACCATAGCACCACCAATAACGATCATCGTTTCAAGTCTCTTGCATCGTCTAGTCTGCTTGGAGCCACCACCATAGCACCACCAATAACGATCATCGTTTCAAGTCTCTTGCATCGTCTAGTCTGCTTGGAGCCACCACCATAGCACCACCAATAACGATCATCGTTTCAAGTCTCTTGCATCGTCTAGTCTGCTTGGAGCCACCACCATAGCACCACCAATGACGATCATCGTTTCAAGTCTCTTGCATCGTCTAGTCTGCTTGGAGCCACCACCATAGCACCACCAATAACGATCATCGTTTCAAGTCTCTTGCATCGTCTAGTCTGCTTGGAGCCACCACCATAGCACCACCAATAACGATCATCGTTTCAAGTCTCTTGCATCGTCTAGTCTGCTTGGAGCCACCACCATAGCACCACCAATAACGATCATCGTTTCAAGTCTCTTGCATCGTCTAGTCTGCTTGGAGCCACCACCATAGCACCACCAATGACGATCATCGTTTCAAGTCTCTTGCATCGTCTAGTCTGCTTGGAGCCACCACCATAGCACCACCAATAACGATCATCGTTTCAAGTCTCTTGCATCGTCTAGTCTGCTTGGAGCCACCACCATAGCACCACCAATAACGATCATCGTTTCAAGTCTCTTGCATCGTCTAGTCTGCTTGGAGCCACCACCATAGCACCACCAATAACGATCATCGTTTCAAGTCTCTTGCATCGTCTAGTCTGCTTGGAGCCACCACCATAGCACCACCAATAACGATCATCGTTTCAAGTCTCTTGCATCGTCTAGTCTGCTTGGAGCCACCACCATAGCACCACCAATAACGATCATCGTTTCAAGTCTCTTGCATCGTCTAGTCTGCTTGGAGCCACCACCATAACACCACCAATAACGATCATCGTTTCAAGTCTCTTGCATCGTCTAGTCTGCTTGGAGCCACAACCATAGCACCACCAATAACGATCATCGTTTCAAGTCTCTTGCATCGTCTAGTCTGCTTGGAGCCACCACCATAGCACCACCAATGACGATCATCGTTTCAAGTTTCTTGCATCGTCTAGTCTGCTTGGAGCCACAACCATAGCACACCACAATAACGATCATCGTTTCAAGTCTCTTGCATCGTCTAGTCTGCTTGGAGCCACCACCATAGCACCACCAATAACGATCATCGTTTCAAGTCTCTTGCATCGTCTAGTCTGCTTGGAGCCACAACCATAGCACCACCAATAACGATCATCGTTTCAAGTCTCTTGCATCGTCTAGTCTGCTTGGAGCCACCACCATAGCACCACCAATAACGATCATCGTTTCAAGTCTCTTGCATCGTCTAGTCTGCTTGGAGCCACCACCATAGCACCACCAATAACGATCATCGTTTCAAGTCTCTTGCATCGTCTAGTCTGCTTGGAGCCACCACCATAGCACCACCAATGACGATCATCGTTTCAAGTCTCTTGCATCGTCTAGTCTGCTTGGAGCCACCACCATAGCACCACCAATGACGATCATCGTTTCAAGTCTCTTGCATCGTCTAGTCTGCTTGGAGCCACCACCATAGCACCACCAATGACGATCATCGTTTCAAGTCTCTTGCATCGTCTAGTCTGCAAGGCATTTTCATGTGTAATTCAGATTGAGATACCATATTTAATTAAATATTTGAGGTTATAAGGTTCCTTTTGCAGTTCCAGTAATACGGTATATTTTATGATATGCTAACCTTCCAAAATTACATTTTGGTGAGATTTGTAAACGCTTGCGTCACCGCTTCAGCGATAACCTCAGTATCTCGTGATGCGAGTAATCCACCCTTAGTTGCTCGCCTCATCTCTTACATCCATCCAAACTATAAACACGTGACTTACCGAAAAAAAAAACTATCTTCTATTTCCTCTGATGGCGATATAGTACATAGCACAGGCACTGCAATAAACCTAGTTGTCGATCATGATATCATTTTATTGGTTATAATGTTGCAGTGTGTATTGTGAACACACGTCTATCATGAAATATTTTTTTCGAAAACGTCAGGGTTGTTCATATTCACAAAGCGTAGTTGCAACGCAAGGACCATGTCAGTTTAGTGAACGTCCATTCCAACGCATCTTTGCATTCTCCATTCGACACATCTGGAAAAAAAAAGAAATGAGAATCTGACTCAGTGAGTTGGGGAAAGTAATAACAGCAAGAAAGAGCACTGGCCACCTCACTTCCAAATGATGTTATCTTGTATGGTTAAGTTGTATACTTTACTTCCGTACAACAACATATTTGTCACGGGTCATGACATGTTTAGATATAAAAAAAAACCATTACAGATTTCACTTAAAAACTCGCTGGCAGAGACTGCGGTATACAAATATGAAGCATAAAACTCACAATACCCAGTGATAACCTCAAATATCGAGAAACCGCACATCACAAAATAAAATAACCACTACCGAAATGAAATGGTTAGGCACATGACAGGAAACAGTCTGAGTGATAAGATCAGAAATGAAGAACTTGGACAAAAGCTTGTAATAATTCCAGCCAGAGAATACATAAAGAAACTACAGATAGCATGGTTTGGCCACGCCATGAACAGAAGATCAAAACAAAACACAACAAGCCTTCAATATACACAGCCGGAACACTATAGTCCGTTCAGATTCGTTTGCCTAGACATTAATTTATTTTTTTCAAAAACTTATTGTTCATTTGCATTGATCTTTTGAAGTTAGGTTTAGAATACTAATGTCGCTATAAAAATATTTTTTTTATCAAAGAAATGTGATCCAGTTTCAAAGATGCCTTATTTAACCTATATTAAAAAAAAGTTAATCGATATTATAAACACCGGCGGGATTATGTAGATGCTTACATCTCACAGCTGATTCTTTAACATATAGGCATGACCTTCACGGCTGAATGCGCACCGTCCTAAAATAGTTATGTTTCCACTATAAATTTTTATAAAGAAATGTTACATATGAAATTTCCCGTTTAGCACAAAATGACATTTTAGCCGAAACCGGAAATTATGTGACGTCAAAATCACGGCCGTAGACTCGAGTTCGAGTCATAATTCAGAGGCAAATCTCAATATTTACAGAAAGGAGGCGGCACTATCCATATTATCTTCTGCAAGTCTATGTGAGAATGAATATAAAGGCAAAATATTTTACTGAGCATAACATTGCTATAAAGATTTATCAATACTTCTGCAGAGAGCGTAAAAAGGGACATCTTTATTGTTCTTTATCAAACCCTGAGAAGAGAACAATGCATATTTTAGGTTTGTGTAAACGTTCATTTGATCGAATAGTTAAAGGAAGCGGATATTTATTGCCAACAAATGCAAGAAAGCAAGGAAGGAAAGAAACGTTAGACAGTTTTGATAAGGACCTAGTAAAAAGAGAAATCTGTCGAATGTTTGATATAAACGAAGAAGTGACACTTAGAAAGTTGAAGCTTTGGCTGAAAACTAACAACGACATTGAAATATCAAAAACTTCATTATGGAAAATATTAAGAAGTGCAGGCTTCACCTTTAGAAAGTATGCTGGTGGAAAAAACATTATTTGTGAGAAGCCACATCTAGTAGCTCTTAGAAGCAAGTATTTACGTGAAGTGAAGGAAATGCGCGAAAAGGATTATGATATTGTTTATTTAGATGAAACTTGGATCAACGCTCATCATACAAATGAAAAGGAATGGCAGTTAGCAGATGGAAGTATTAAAAGATCAGTACCAAGCAGTAAAGGGCAACGTTTGATAGTTGCACATGCAGGTAGCAGACATAATGGGTTGTTGCAGAATGCTCATCTCGTTTTCATTTCAAAATCCATAGACAATAGAGACTACCACTCCGAAATGAATGGGCACATATTTAAAGACTGGATCGAGAAAAGTATCCTTCCAATATTAGATCGACCTTCTTGTCTGATAATGGACAATGCTTCATACCATAACGTAGTTAACGTAGAAGATAGAATCCCAACATCATCAAGTACAAAAGATGCAATCAAAACGTGGCTCATAAAAGAACACATACAAGTTAACGACAGCTACTTGAAACCCGAATTGCTTAGCCTTGTAAAACAGACACAACGTACAAAGATATTTAAAATAGACAAGTTAATTCAAGAACATGGCCATAGATGTTTGAAACTACCTCCATATCATGCACACTTAAATCCTATAGAACTAGTTTGGGCAAAAGTTAAAGGACACGTAGCATATACAAATAAAACTTTCAAATTATGCGATGTTGAGACACTTACAAATCAGGCTCTATCAAATATAAATAAAGACTACTGGGTAAAATGTGAGGATCGTGTGTTACGACAAGAAGAGGAATATTGGAAAAAGGATGGTTTGTTGTTTGTTCAGCCGAAAGCAGTAATCGACCTATTTGACTCGTCTGATTCTGAATGATCATTACTCTGATTAAGTCTACAGATAAATAGTTTGATTTGCAAAATTTCCTAGTTGATTTATTAAACAGTTTATTGTTCATGACCACCCAAGCAATCAAAAATATGTTATAAGCAAACCAACAACCATTACTTTGAATGGAAGCCTGCTTGAGTCAGTACAGAAGTTTAGCTATCTTGGATCCACTATTACAGCCACACTTTCCTTAGATGAGGAACTAAATGTACGTATTTGAAAGGCAGCGACAACATTTGGGAAACTTACACCAAGAGCATGGAACTATATCAAATTGACTCTACGAACAAAAGTTCTATATATAATTTAAAATTTGTATACTTGCCACCAAGTAAAATTTTATGGACGCGCCTATGGGTCATCGTTGCACTAGATTACTGTAAAACATTTTGATTAGGGTCAAAATAATAGTTACATGGGCAAAGATCAAAGGAATTCGCCGCTTTAAGAAAACCGTTATAGCTAGACATCGAGTAACACATATGTTCTCGTGACATGGACATTTTAACACCGTATGCCAAAAATCATGTGAAATCATCAAGAACTTTTTGAATTATAAATCATAACATCTCAGCAAACGAATCTGAACGGACTATAGATCCAAATGTCAAGCACGAAAAAGATGGATTCACGAAATATTAGAAACACTAGGAAACATAACAGCAGCAGATGTCAACAGAAAAGACAATGACCTGCAAACTATATACACCCTCAATTCTGAAAGAGAAATGAGCAACAAATAAATGACAGAACCAAGTGAAAATATCGACAAACTTAGAATATAGACTTGACAAATCTTTCATGGCTGCAGAAAGGAAGAAGAAATAATGATATCAGTCAGCAGAAGAGTGATAATATGGTGCTAGTGCCTATATTTGTATGCACGATGGCAGTGGTTATCACACTTTTAAGGATTTCTTGCTTGGTTGTCCCTTTACACTTTTCTTGATGGCTCGCGGACTCTTTTAAAATTGAAAATTAAAATTAAGCACAATTAACATATAATAACCCAATAATTGGCCCAAAGGTATAGGTAAAGTACGAGACTTGAATCGGCGTCTTAGTACGCGAGTTTTCACCCATATGTGCTCGGCCGCCTATCCAGAAGGGTTCGGAGGCTTCTAGATAGTGTCGATTCAAGCATCGAAACTCACGATGCGAGGCAGCATTCCGCACCTTCCCAGAGCACTACCGTAGGACCAACTTCTGCCGGCGGCTGGGTCGACCGCGGGGGTATCTTATTTTCCAACCACGAGTTCAACTCACACTGCTCCCAGCGGGAATCGAACACGGGTTGTCCTAACGTCGGTAGTCCAGTCGAATGATTTTTTCCAACTATGCTACCGAGGCCCCCAATTAAAAAAATGGAGTCACAATTTCAGCTAAGTGATCCCTCATTGACGGTCTACCTGAAACACTTCGCGGCCCTCCACGGAGACCACGGGCCCAAGTTTGAAAAAACTCTTTTCTGTGGGATGAGTGGTTAATTTTATGCCAGACCATCTTTCTAGTGGAAAAAATGCAGTAAAATAAAGTGCCCCCATCACGCCGAGTGGCGTATAGGTAATGGTATATGAAACATGGTATCAGTGACCCAAAATTTTACAGACTTTATTATTATATTATATTTGACCATCGGTGTTACGCCCGTGCCGCTTTACTTTCCCAGAAAAAATCCGGTACCCATTAAAGGCCGGGTGAACCCGTAAGCCGTCGGTTGGGATCGAACCCCACCTCTTGTCCTTTGTAGTCCAGTTCACTAAGCACTGAGCTATCGCGGCTCCCAAATGCAGTACTCAGTTTAAATTGGTCTTGGGACAGATGAGGCCAATGCGAGTCCTGCAGTGTCTGCTGCATTGAAGTTCTCAGTGTTGACGTGTCAGTGAGGCAAATGTTGTGGTGAAGTTGGTCTTCCCAATGATGGCTACACCATGATGTTATATACGTGCTTGTGTTCTTTAGATTGCCGTACTCTTAACAATCCTGTTTCGCCAAGTTGACCAAGGAATCAGAATTATTTGTATTGTTTTTTTCGTACGTCAGCGTTATTTTTTTGACGAGGAACTTTTCGTGAATATCACCTTTTCATATTATTCATACCGGCAGCGCTTTGGTAAGATGTCCCCTGCCGTACAGGCAGATAATCTCCGACTTCAGAAATACTCTCAATTTTTTTTTATCGTCGTGAGTTTTAACGTTTTATGTAGATTTTTTTCCCTATCAATTTCTGCATGGGCAGCGACAACTTGTGTCCGACTACTCACCAACTAACCAACATGCGCAGAATATACACCAGATTAGTTTTTTTTTTTGCCGCTTTCAAAGAGATATAGAATCTCACTGTCCAGAGACCGTTTGAGTGCAAAGCCACGAAGAAACCACGGGTTAGAGGTGAAAAGTTCCCACCATCCTCTCCTCTTTGTTGAAAAGCAAATGGGGGGGGGGGGGACTAGACGCCAACCAGCACCTGAGCTGAGCGCAATCAGCAACCCGTAGCTGACTAAGATGAGCGGACAACAGCTGAGTACAATTCTAATCCCAGCGACAGCTCAGTGGTTAGCGAACTAGACTACAAAGGACAAGAGGTCGGGTTCTATCCTGATCGACGGCTTCCAGGTTCACCCAGCCATAAATATACCAGTGGACAATATTATATAGTGGACAATATACCAATATTAATACCAGTAGACATGAGGATACAAAGAATTCTAGTTGTTCGAAATAGGCTTCTACAAAGAATAAGTACATAATTTCAGCTTTTCATAACGGAGTGAAACCCTGAATAGAATATAATGCTGGTATATGCACATGTATTAATTGATTGAACCTGTAGACACTTGGATTAAAGGTGATTTACTTGTAAGAGGTGTCCAACTACACATACTGTCTCAGGTTGTTGAAGTATCAAACCTTCACTGCTCTCTTGTCACATTATTGAAAGACGAGGACTGTATTGTTTAATACATCGACAGAACTGGAGTCGTCAGTCCCTGAACACTGCAGGACTTGCTGAGAAGGTGATCTGAGCACCTATGGACATGTTCAGGTTGCCATGATAATGACCTGCAAATAACTCAATAACGTCGACTAGTATAATATCTCTTATATATCTAGACAATAATATAGACAAAGAAGGAACAGCAGCAGGCTACACAGACCACTTCGAAGTTAGATCAGGCATAAGACAGGGGTGCGTACTATCCTCCATACTGTTTTATTATATACATGGACTATATATGCACGTTAGCCAACCTAACGGAGACAGAGGAGATCAACGAGCTTTTATTTCCAGACGATCAGGCACAAATACAGGGAAAAACAGAAGACATACAAGAACACTTAAATAAACTCAACAGCACAGACACAAAATACAACATTACAACCAACAACAACAAAATAGAAGTCATGATTGTCGCCAAAGATAAACAGAACATCAAAATAACTATAGAAGGCAGGCAACTAAAACAAAAAGAGGAATTCAAATAGATAGGAAGTCTAGTGACAAACGACAATTTACAAACAGCAGAAATAGACACAAGATGCATTTAAGCTTGTCAAATCATTGGACAGTTATCACCACTATTGTCCAACAAGGAAATAACTGTAGAGGCAAAACGGCCACTCTACAATACAATCTTCATCCCAAAGTTATGCTACCAATGCCGTTGCTGGACCTTAGATGCAAGAACAATAAGAAAAATATCCTCTACAGAGATGAAATGTGTTAGACGAATGATAGGAAACAGTTTGAGAGATAGATCAGAAATGAAGAACTGAGAAAAAAGCTAGGAATAGCCCCCGCCATAGAATATATAAAGAAAGAACATTTAAAATAGTTTGGCCACGTGGCAAGGCAAAGTGATCAAAACACAACACAACGAGCACTCAATAAACAAACACTGCGAGAATACCAGACCCAATGGTGGACCACAAAAAAAGATGGATCGATGTAATATTAGAAGCACTAGGAAACAAAACAGCAGCAGTAGCGAACAGAAGAACCAAAGATTGCAAATTATATCTCCTTTCGACTCTGAAAGGCAAATGAGGAAGGAAAAAGGAAGAAGAAGTAGAAGGGGTAATATAGCATGATACCGAAATAAGGATACCAAAATCAAGAGGAGACTTCATTGCAATAGGAAACACAACAATCCAAACAAATTATGTTAAAAGGAAAAATAACATTTTTTTCAATTCCAATATCAGGAATCAGTCCTTTAACTGTGAAACATGGAGAACAACAAAATTGACAATCAGGAATATCAAGTTTCCTTAAAGGATGCTTTCGCAGTATAAAAGGATGGAAATGGGAAGACAAAATCAGTAACTTAGAACTATGGGAAATTACAAGACAAATACCAGTGGACATGAGGATAGAATAAAGACTATGGGAAATAACAAGACAAATACCAGTGGACATGAGGATACAATAAAGACTATGGGAAATTACAAGACAAATACCAGTGGACATGAGGATACAATAAAGACTATAGGAAATTACAAGACAAATACCAGTGGACATGAGGATACACAAAAAGACTATGGGAAATTACAAGACAAATACCAGTGGACATGAGGATACACAAAAAAGACTATGGGAAATTACAAGACAAATACCAGTGGACATGAGGATACAATAAAGACTATGGGAAATTACAAGACAAATACCAGTGGACATGAGGGTACACAAAAGACTATGGGAAATTACAAGACAAATACCAGTGGACATGAGGATACAAAAAAGACTATGGGAAATTACAAGACAAATACCAGTGGACATGAGGATACAAAAAGACTATGGGAAATTACAAGACACATACCAGTGGACATGAGGATACAAAAAAGACTATGGGAAATTACAAGACAAATACCAGTGGACATGACGATACAAAAAAGACTATGGGAAATTACAAGACACATACCAGTGGACATGAGGATACAAAAAAGACTATGGGAAATTACAAGACACATACCAGTGGACATGAGGATACAAAAAAGACTATGGGAAATTACAAGACAAATACTAATGGACATGAGGATACAAAAAAAGACTATGGGAAATTACAAGACAAATACCAAAGGACATGAGGATACAAAAAAGACTATGGAAAATTACAAGACACATATCAGTAGACATGAGGATACAAAAAAGACTATGGGAAATTACAAGACACATATCAGTGGACATGAGGATACAAAAAAGACTATGGGAAATTACAAGACAAATACCAATGGACATGAGGATACAAAAAAGACTATGGGAAATTACAAGACAAATACCAATGGACATGAGGATACAAAAAAGACTATGGGAAATTACATGACAAAAACCATAGGACATGAGGATACAAAAAAGACGACGTTGCTTAATAGAACAAACTGCGAAAACCAACTGAGAATATTGCACGACAAGCCCTTTTCGAAAATCCCGACAGGTTGGGAGACAAAAGGGAATGTCAAAATATACATGTTGAAGACAGGCAGAGATGAAAGTGGTAGGAAAGGAGGCATGGAACGAACTTAAGGCAATGGCAAGAAACAGAATAGCTTGGAAAGTGTTTATTGAAGAGCTATGATCCGCAGGAAGCTGAATGGAAGAGATGAAAACAGTGCTGTTTCGCACTGTCATTACCTATTGGTTATTGGTTATTGGTTATGGAAGGCCTCGGCATCACAGCAAACGAATTAAAATCCATATTGCTCAACCGCCCGTGCCAGTGGAATCATCCGAATTACCAACTCATCTCCCAAACAAAGAAAGGTAACTGTAGTCCCCATCGTAGCAGTCTCAGCACACGCCAAAAGACATAAGGCGAAACCGCGCAGAAAGTGAACACAGCCAACTGTTCCCTGTCATACGATATCATCATTCATCGTAAACAAGCGGGATATCGAAGCAGGATCAAAACGGATGAGAAACACAGCTCACGGTGTGCACAGAGCACTCAACTCAGTAGCTCCTGCAACAAGCCGGACTTGGAATATGAGGAAACTGCAAGAAGGAACACTTTTCAGACATAGCCTTCAATGGTTCCTGCCGCCTATCCACCATATACCATGGGAGTTCACGTCCTCCCGAAAGTGATGATCGTCATAGCACTTGATGATGTTAGGCCGTCATTGATGACTCCAATTCCAAACATATTGACACACAGTGGTGGTAATTTGTCATTTTCAATCCAACAGAAGCCACATGACCTGTAGTTAGTAAAACCACAGAGAGAATATGATTTTGTGACCTTCACTGATTCACTCTTAGATGTGAATGTGTAGTTTACACAAGAGGAGAAGTTTTCAACTACAGTGATTCCATTTAAGGCAATTCTGGGATAGCAAGGCAAGTCTCCTTTATAGCAGAAGAACTTGATGTTCTCCGCTCCCTTCTTGTAGCTGCTGCCACACGATTCTGATGTCTCATTAACTTGGACATCATTCAAGAACAATGTCGGATTAACATTCCATAGATATGGCTCTGCTGATGAAGTGCTTGGTGCAACAGTTGTATCAATCATACTGGAGGCTCCTGGTCTGTGGTCATTAATATCACAGACGGCACATGGTGTTGTTATATTCAGTATTTCTTTCTGGGGTGTAAATATGTGGCACACACATGGAGAGTGGTTTGTGGTCACAGTAATCCCATTAAAGGCAATTCTAGGGTAGCATGGCAATGCTGTTTCAGAACAGCACAATCCTGTGATGTTTTCTGTGTTCGCTATAAAGCTGCTGCTGCTACACAATCCTGACCAATTATAGGTGTGGACATTATTCACTTGCAATGACAAAACTGCTTTGTTTACATCATAAACCTCTGGAAGCGAATCATTTATGGGACTAATAGTACAATTTATTCTTCCATCGGGGATATCTGCATTGAGTCCCCCCCAAAAAAGGTCTTTGGTTAAAAAGCACATATGCGTTTGAGTTAAACACACAATGAGCCCACTTCATAGATTCAAAATGATCCTTGCCAATGTCATCCGTTTGCACAAGTTAGGTCCTTAGCTACCAACGTCAAAAATGTCTGAAACGAAGCCATCCAATTAACGACTTTATCTTTAGCGAAGGTTAACGAACTGTGAACAAACATTTATGTTCAAACCCTTGAAAACATTTTCAAAAATCTGCCAACTCGTAGCAATAACATTTATCGTGTTGTTCAATGTAAACATTGCTTTGTCCATAGCTCGAATATAAATAAGCTGCCATTTGGTGCGTCCCATGATGACCTCCTGTCTTACCTTCTCAAGTCAGCGAGCTAGGTGTCCGTCGGTCGACTGAAGAATGTCATTTTGCTATAGAACCGGCGTTCACTTGATTGATAGGTCAAGTCAACTACTGTCCTGTAATTTATTCATATCGTATAAGATAAATAGTAGTGTGGTTAAAATATGTAGTTTAGGAGACAAGGCGCCTCACAGCAGCAGAGCTGAGAGGTGTCAGCGACCCACAGCTGATAGCTTGCTCCAGGAACGCTGAACCAGAACCATCCAGATCTTACTCCACCTCTTCGCGGGGCTTCTAGAAAGACTAGCCAGTCTGTTCTGGACAAGTGATTAGGGATCAAAGAGAGAAGATAACCCGGTGCTCAAAAATAACATGCTGAAGTCGGATGTGTTGGGCTGAAGGGTGCGAACATCACAGTTTTACTGTAACCCACAACACAACGTATACACGCCATTTAATGTCCTTTTACGGGCGGATGATGACAAGGTGTATTCCTCTAGTCATCGGGAGCAAGCAAGCAAGCAAATATGTAGCTTAGACAAGCAACATTATATATATATTTTTTTTTCCGTTCGCCAGCTTTGGCCTCTGACGAAGTCCCTAGAGACTAGGAACTGATTTTTTCGTGTTAATCCATTTTTCCGTGTGCACAGGGGTCCCTCGCCGCACAGGCAGATAATTCCGACTTCGGAGGTACTCATATTTTTTCCGTCGATGAGTAATTGACGTTTCAAGCCGGGCCTCGCTGCTGAGACCAGAGGTGGTTGCCGTAGAGAGAAATCATAAATAAAAATCCCAACCAACCGAGATTTGAACCCTCAACCTCTCTGTCTCGGGACCGGCGTCTTGCCTCGAGACCAACTTCATCATATGTCATTTATATTAACATCACATGTGAGTATTGTTTAGAGTGACTGTTAAAGATAAAAACACTATGAACTACATCTCCCCCACCCCATCGCACGCCACACTCCCCTTTTTACAAACACTCCTCCTCTCTCTTACCTTTGCAGATAAAAGATTTAAAGAATAAATTTTAATTCTCTATGACGTAAACTATGACGTCAACAACGGGTGCCGTGTTTTGCATATTAAAAAAATATTATTTTATGAAATTAGTCTACGAAACAAAGTCAAAGAATGAAGGTATTGATTACAACAGGTCATGTTCTTTTTGCTTGTTACCATTTAAGCAATTATTTTTTTATGTTTGTTATTAGTTACATTTAAAATATGTATTGTCTAATATTATCATCTAGTACCATGCCTGCTGGTGCAGGTGATCATGTCTCTCCACAACTTTCGATTTCGACAGTTATTTATCATTTCTATTGTTGACCTTCTGCTTCAAGCCATTCTCTTAAGCTCTCTGGTATCTTTTCTCTTTGCTTCCCTCTGTCTCTTCGTCCCTCAATTTTCACATTTGTTACAATATATTCCAACTGTTCCCTTCTCAACGCATGGCCAAAAAAATAATGATTGTTTCTTCTTCTCCTTTTTTTTTTTTTTTTATGTTTGGAAATTAGCTCTCTTTATTGCTTTGGCCTCTTTCAGAACGTTTTCAATACTCTTCTTAGTTGCCCATGGTATTCTTAACATTCTTCTGTAAAACCATATTATTATTATTTAAATATCAATATCATTTACTGTTTTAGTAAACAGGATTGTGATCGTGGTTCACAGTAGAACTGACAAATATCCGTCAAGAAACAAAACTCCTGTAATATATTTAATATACATTTTCACTGGACATTTGTCCACATTATTAACATGAATGGTTTTAGTAGAGTTACGTAAATCCAATGAGGAAAGGACACATCGGTCCCTCAATGTTCTAAATGACTTTGTTTATAGAAGTTCGTTATTTATGCTTCACGACATGAAATGGTACAGACACGTTAAAACTCAGGCCGTTGGGATTTTTATTTATGATTTCTCTCTGCGGCAACCACCTCTGGTCTCAGCAGCGAGGCCCGGCTTGAAACGTCAATTACTCATCGACGGAAAAAATATGAGTACCTCCGAAGTCTGAGTTATCTGCCTGTGCGACGAGGGACCCCTGTGCACACGGCTGCCAGGGAAAGCTGCTGGATTAACATGCAAAATTCAGTTCCTAGTTTCTAGGGACTTCGTCAGAGGTCAAAGCAGGCGAACGAAAAAAAACTCATGACGATAGCAAACGTGACTACCTCTGAAGTCAAAGAATATCTGCCTGTATGGCGAGGGGCACCTAAGCACACCGTTTCCTGTGTGAAAAATATGGAAAAGTGATACTCAACCAGCTCATCGGGACTTCGCTAGAAGTATAAAGCTAGCGAAGGGAAACACAGAGATGAGATGTCCGAGGAAAGCGCTGGAAGTGACAAGAAAAGAAAGAAGCATAAATGATATTATAAGAGAAAGAGTAGGCATTGAACCAATCCCAAACTACATACAGAAACAAGAAATAAACTAATTTACCCATCTAGAAAGAATGCAGTGTGATTCCTCACCATTCAAAGCGTATATAACAAGCCGAGAAGAGCAAGTGGCATACCCAGAGTACGATGGATAGACAACATCATAGAAGCACTACAACAACATCAAATGACAATTAGTGAAGCCACCAAAAGTGCGATAATCCGAACTTGTTATCTACCACGACACCTGAATGGATACAACAGGAGAAAGAAAGCAGTACAGAAATAACAACAGATGGTACGGATAAACTTTAACTTTCATATACGTAATCATGAAATACAAAACCAATATCCACATTGCGGCCAATATGTCTTCCACAGGATCGCATATATACGTAATGTCTACATAAACTACTGTGTGAATAATAACAGTTTTGTTAAGACCATTATCACTGTTTTCGAAATATGTCTATTAGCATTTGGGTTTTTTCCTGAATGCACAGGAGAATTTCAGCGCAGTGCACAGCCAGTGCGTCGATGGGAGACCCCAGGGTTATTTTTTCTTCAGAAAATTAGTTAATTATTATGAAGGTAACATGTATGTTACATCTTTTCCGTGTTCATCTGTTACATCAAATTCCAGTACCATGAAAAATGGAAACAAGAACACTCAAAGCATAACGAGAGAGACGGATACCTCCAACTATCAAGGAGGGATCAAGTCATCATACTTCGCCTACGCACTGGCCACAATAGAATGAGAAACCACATGTTCACCAAACTCAAAATAGGTACAACCAGCCAATGCTACTGTAAATCAATTCAGAGGAAGAGGTATGTTTACAGTACTCGGAAAAAATTACAAATAATCAACAACAGAAAAAAAACACAGAACAATATATGGACCAACGGGTTCGATCTTGATTCGGTCCACATATTGTTCTTTGTTATTTTTTTCTGTTGTTGATTATTTGTCATTTTTTTCCGAGTGCTGTAAACATACCTCTTCCTCTGAATTGATTCGCTGATTATCGATCTTGGAAGTTTCCTTCAATAATAATATTCATTTATTATTATTTGTCTCCAATGCCACTCTATCATGGATAACATGACAACAAAATATGCCCTACAGGATTACATTCAGTACACAGAACTGAAAAGGACAATGTGGCCCACACCCACCTCCCTGGAAGAGAAACTATACGGAACAACGCAATCACTTAAAACAGACAGCTGCCTCCAAAAGAGAGTCCGGAGTCATAGTCTGAATGAGCCATGACCGCAGAAGAAGTAGAATGTTTGTGGTGTGTGAACATTGTATGTTTGTTGTGTAAGAATATTGTATGTTTGTGGTGTTAGAATATTGTATGTTTGTGGTGTGAGAACATTGTATGTTTGTGGTGTGTGTGTGAACATTGTATGTTTGTGGTGTGACAAAATTGTATGTTTGTGGTGTGAGAACTTTGTATGTTTGTGGTGTGAAAACACTGTATGTTTGTGGCGTGAGAACATTGTATATGAGCGGCGTGAGAACATTGTATGTTTGTGGTGTGAGAACATTGTCTGCAGTTTGAGAACATTGTATATGCGTGGTGTGAGAACATTGTTTGCAGTGTGCGAACATTGTATGTTTGTTATGTGAGAACATTGTATGTTTGTTATGTGAGAACATTGTATGTTTGCAGTGTGAGAACATTGTATGTTTGTAGTATGAGAACATTGTTTGCGGTGTGAGAATATTGTTTGTGGTGTGAGAACATTGTTTGCGGTGTGAGAATATTGTTTGTGGTGTGAGAACATTGTTTGCGGTGTGAGAACATTGTATGTTTGTGGTGTGAGAACATTGTATCTTTGTGGTGTGAGAACATTGTATGTTTGTGGTGTGAGAATATTGTTTGTAGTATGAGAACATTGTTTGCGGTGTGAGAATATTGTTTGTGGTGTGAGAACATTGTTTGCGGTCTGAGAACATTGTATTTTGTCGTGTGAGAACATTGTATGTTTGTGTGTGAGAACATTGTTTGTGGTGTGAGAACATTGTATCTTTGTGGTGTGAGAACATTGTTTGTGGTGTGAGAAGATTGTATGTTTGTGGTGTGAGAACATTGTGTGTTTGTGGTGTGAGAACATTGTATGTTTGTGGTGTGAGAACATTGTTTGCGGTGTGAGAATATTGTTTGTGTGTGTGAGAACATTGTTTGCGGTGTGAGAACATTGTATGTTTGTGGTGTGAGAACATTGTTTGCGGTGTGAGAACATTGTTTGCGGTGTGAGAATATTGTTTGTGGCGTGAGAACATTGTTTGCGGTGTGAGAACATTGTATGTTTGTGGTGTGAGAACATTGTATATTTGTGGTGTGAGAACATTGTTTGTGGTGTGAGAACATTGTATGTTTGTGTGTGTGAGAACATTGTTTGTGGTGTGAGAACAGTGTATGTTTGTGGTGTGAGAACATTGTTTGCAGTTTGAGAATATTGTTTGTGGTGTGAGAACATTGTTTGCGGTGTGAGACATTGTTTGTGGTGTGAGAACATTGTTTGCGGTGTGAGAACGTTGTTTGTGGTGTGAAAACATTGTTTGTGGTGTGAGAACATTGTTTGCGGTGTGAGAACATTGTATATTTGTGGTGTGAGAAAATTGTATGTTTGTGGTGTGAGAACATTGTTTGTGGTGAGAACATTGTTTGAGGTGTGAGAACATTGTATCTTTGCGGTGTTAGAACATTGTTTTTGTTGTGTGAGAACATTGTTTGCGGTGTGAGAACATTGTTTGTGGTGTGAGAACATTGTTTGCGGTGTGAGAACATTGTATGTTTGTGGTGTGAGAACATTGTATCTTTGTGGTGTGAGAACATTGTTTGCAGTGTGAGAACTTTGTATATTTGTGGTGTGAGAACATTGTTTGTGGTGTGAGAACATTGTTTGCTGTGTGAGAAAATTGTATGTTTGTGGTGTGAGAACATTGTTTGTGGTGTGAGAACATTGTTTGTGGTGTGAGAACATTGTTTGCGGTGTGAGAAAATTGTATGTTTGTGGTGTGAGAACATTGTTTGTGGTGTGAGAACATTGTTTGTGGTGTGAGAACATTGTTTGCGGTGTGAGAAAATTGTATGTTTGTTTTGTGAGAACATTGTTTGTGATGTGAGAACATTGTTTGCGGTGTGAAAACATTGTTTGTGGTGTGAGAACATTGTTTGCGGTGTGAGAACATTGTAAATTTGTGGTGTGAGAAAATAGTATGTTTGTGGTGTGAGAACATTGTTTGTGTGTGTGAGAACATTGTTTGAGGTGTTAGAACATTGTATCTTTGCGGTGTGAGAACATTGTTTGTTGTGTGAGAACATTGTTTGCGGTGTGAGAACATTGTTTGTGGTGTGAGAACATTGTTTGCGGTGTGAGAACATTGTATGTTTGTGTTGTGAGAACATTGTATGTTTGTGGTGTGAGAACATTGTTTGTGGTGTGAGAACATTGTATGTTTGTGTGTGAGAACATTGTTTGTGGTGTGAGAACATTGTTTGAGGTGTGAGAACATTGTTTGTGGTGTGAGAACATTGTTTGTGGTGTGAGAACATTGTTTGCGGTGTGAGAAAATTGTATATTTGTTTTGTGAGAACATTGTTTGTGGTGTGAGAACATTGTTTGCGGTGTGAAAACATTGTTTGTGGTGTGAGAACATTGTTTGTGGTGTGAGAACATTGTATATTTGTGGTGTGAGAATATTGTATGTTTGTGGTGTGAGAACATTGTTTGTGGTGTGAGAACATTGTTTGAGGTGTGAGAACATTGTATCGTTGCGGTGTGAGAACATTGTTTGTTGTGTGAGAACATTGTTTGCGGTGTGAGAACATTGTTTGTGGTGTGAGAACATTGTTTGTGGTGTGAGAACATTGTATGTTTGTGTTGTGAGAACATTGTATTTTGTGGTGTGAGAACATTGTTTGTGGTGTGAGAACATTGTTTGAGGTGTGAGAACATTGTTTGTGGTGTGAGAACATTGTTTGTGGTGTGAGAACATTGTATATTTGTGGTGTGAGAACATTGTATGTTTGTGGTGTGAGAACATTGTTGTGTGTGAGAACATTGTATATTTGTTGTGTGAGAACATTGTATGTTTGTGGCGTGAGAACATTGTTTGTGGTGTGAAAATATTGTATGTTTGTCGTGTGAGAACATTGTATATTTGTTGTGTGAGAACATTGTATGTTTGTGGTGTGAGACAATTGTATCTTTGAGGTGTGAGAACATTGTATTTTTGTGTGTGTGAGAACATTGTATGTTTGTGGTGTGAGAACATTGTTTGTGGTGTGAGAACATTGTTTGAGGTGTGAGAACATTGTATGTTTGTGGTGTGAGAACATTGTTTGTGGTGTGAGAACATTGTATATTTGTTGTGTGAGAACATTGTATGTTTGTGGCGTGATAACATTGTTTGTGGTGTGAAAACATTGTATGTTTGTCGTGTGAGAACATTGTTTGCGGTGTGAGAATATTGTTTGTGGTGCGAGAACATTGTTTGTGGTGTGAGAACATTGTATGTTTGTGGTGTGAGACAATTGTATCTTTGTGGTGTGAGAACATTGTATGTTTGTGGTGTGAGAACATTGTTTGTGATGTGAGAACATTGTATTTTTGTGGTGTGAGAACATTGTATTTTTGTGATGTGAGAACATTGTATTTTTGTGGTGTGAGAACATTGTATGTTTGTGGTGTGAGAACATTGTTTGTGGTGTGAGAACATTGTATCTTTGTGGTGTGAGAACATTGTTTGTGGTGTGAGAACATTGTATCTTTGTGGTGTGAGAACATTGTATGTTTTGTGGTGTGAGAACATTGTATGTTTGTGGTGTGAGAACATTGTATGTTTGTGGTGTGAGAACATTGTATGTTTGTGGTGTGAGAACATTGTATGTTTGTGGTGTGAGAACATTGTATGTTTGCGGTGTGAGTACAATATATGTTTGTGGTGTGAGAACATTGTATGTTTTGTGTCTGAGAACATTGTATGTCTGTAGTGTAAGTACATTGTGTTTGTGGTCTGAGAACATTGTATGTTTGTAGTGTGAGTACATATATGTTTGTGGTGTGAAAACATTGTGTGTTTTGTGGTCTGAGAACATTGTATGTTTGTAGTGGGAGTACATTGTATGTTAGTGGTGTGAGAACATTGTATGTTAGTGGTGTGAGAACATTGTATGTTTGTAGTGTGAGAACATTGTATGTTAGTGGTGTGAGAACATTGTATGTTTGTAGTGTGAGAACATTGTATGTTAGTGGTGTGAGAACATTGTATGTTAGTGGTGTGAGAACATTCTATGTTTGTGGTGTGAGAACATTGTATGTTTGCGGTGTGAGTACAATATATGTTAGTGGTGTTAGAACATTGTATGTTTGTGGTCTGAGAACATTGTATGTTTGTAGTGTGAGTACATTGTATGTTAGTGGTGTGAGAACATTGTGTGTTTGTGGTGTGAGAACATTGTATGATTTTTTTTCAGACTGCTACCGATTAAAGAAAAAAACAAACTGCATATACAATCTTCAGCCTATAGAGAAACACACTTTCTGCAAAATTGAAGATAAAAGACCATATACTTCCTACTGACCAAAATCCAACATATCTTGACGTCACCATGGATCGCAGAATGACATGGATAAACCAGATAGACAAAACAAACAAAAGGACAAGAAAACAAACAGATATAATGAAGAAATTAGCAGGAACGTACTGGGGAGCAGACAGTAATATCTTGAAACGACTATACGCAGGAAGAGTAATACCAGTCCAGGAGTATAGAGTCACAGCATGGGTTATGGCTTACAAATTACAGCTTAGCAAAATTAACAGAACACAAAACCAGGCTGCCCGTATCATCACTGGTGCTATGAAATCTACACCTATCGAGACTGTTGAAACAGTAACAGGTTTACAACCCTTAGAAGACAGATGGAAAACTAAAGTAATGCGACAAGTGGAGAAATATAAAAGGCTCCTTAACCATCCCATGCACCAAAGAATAACTGGTTTCGGAAAAGGAAGACTAAAGAGGAGCAACTTCGCTGCAATCTCCAAAGAACTGACAACTAGTGATCCAGTACTGTTCCAAACAATGCCAAAACCCATAAGCCCATCTGGTATGATACTTCTTGGGAAACTTAAGATACCAGACCTTAAGGAAGACATAATGGGAATCATGAAAAAAGGCACCTAAACAGACACAGAGAGAAAGCGCATAGCTGAAAAACACAAAAAACGACAACTACACGCAGCTGGTCAAACACAGATGGCTCTGACACAAACGCCACCAGAAATTAAGGAGGAGGTGTGTTCTAGAGGCTGATTAACCAGGAAGAGGTCACCAAGTCAATAGCTACTGGGAAATTCTCAATCAACTTTAAAGCAGAAACTGAAGCCCTTGAAGACGCTGCAAAACTGGCATCCAACACAAAAATAACATGCATAAGAAATTGGTGATACTGAATGATGCACTGTCAGTCCTAACAGCTCTAAACACCCACAGGAACAGTGAGCTAGATGACTTGAGAACAACCCTAGACCAACTGTGTAATAACTTTCTGCGAGTGATCGTCCAATGGATACCATCACACTGTAATATACATGGAAACGAACGCGCAGATAAATTAGCTAAGGAGGTAGGGAGATTACTACAAGAGAACCATCTGGTTAGCTACGATGAAGCCAAATCCATAATCAAAGGCCATTACCATGAACAATTGAAACAAGAATACCCAGAGTATAACAAGAGGGACGGATACTTCCAACTATCAAGGAGGGATCAAGTCATCATATTTCGCCTACGCACTGGCCACAATAGAATGAGAAATCACATGTTCACCAAATTCAAGATAGGTACAACCAACGAATACAACTGTACACTGGATAACATGACAACAAAACATGTTCTACAGGATTGTCCCCAGTACACAGACCTGAGAAGGACAATGTGGCCCACACCCACCTCCCTGGATGAGAAACTCCACGGGACACCCGAATCACTTAAACAGACAACTGCCTTCATAAGAGAGTTCTGAGTCCATGTCTGAATGAACCATAATCGCAGAAGAAGAAAGACAAGCATAGCTTCAATTTGGATGGATCGAGCAACAATCGAACACCCGAACCCTTCGAAAAAAAAATGAGAGAGAGAGAGGGTTTCGCGATTTTTCAACATCACTCTTTTTTATCGGAAGGTGATTGTTTCCATCTATTGCTCTAAGTTGTATTAGGATAATCTACATGGTGATGCCGCTAAATCTAACGAAGAGGGTGGCCAGTGCTTTTAATCAGTCTCTCTCTGCTCACAGTCTAGACCACACTGAACATCTTCGCTAGAATAACACACATTTATTTATGTCAGGAGGTGGGCGAACAACGAGACGAAATACTAAAAACATACAAATAAAGAACATAGCAGTAATTGGAGAATCCATAAACAGCAACATAAGCAGAAAATAAACATGACATTTTAGTTTTGCTAAGCCCATGCCAGAATCAAGTTTTAAATTATTTATTATTTTCTGTGTTTTGGAGTGTTTCTTATTTGCTTTTATAGCGTTTCTTATTTGTTTACTTGTTTCAGTGTTGTTCTATTTCCTTCTGTTTCTTTGTTCAACGTCTGTGATCGATCCCACCTGTTTCTTTGTAATTCGAGTGTTATTCTACTTGCTCTTACCCGATAACTAAAAATGCCCTTTAGTCATCACCCCTTAAAAGACGTTCAGTTCTGTGTACGTGTTGTGTTGTAATTTGCGCCTTTCGGATAAAATATCCGACATCAACACTGCATTTTTGAGTACCGGTTTGCCTTTCTTCTATTTCCCTACTCGCTTGACCAGACTAGACAGTCTGTCTCTAGAGCCACCGCGAGGAGGTAGAGTAAGTTCTTGATAGCTCTGGTTCACCGATACTGGCGCAAGCCTTCAGCTATGAGTCGTTGACAACTTTCAGGTCTGTTGCTGTGGAGCTTCTCTGTCCCTAGTGTTGATCTATTACATTTGTTTATTCGATGTTCGTGTTTTGTTCAGTTAATTCTGTTTATTTGTTATCTGGCTGTTGTTCTATTACATTCTGTCTCTTTGTTACATGGCTGTTGTTCTATTACTTTCTGTCTCTTTGTTACATGGCTGTTGTTCTATTACTTTCTGTCTCTTTGTTACATGGCTGTTGTTCTATTACTTTCTGTCTCTTTATTATCCGAGTGCTGTCTACTATAGTTCTTTCAGAAATTCGTGCCCACAGAGTTTATAAATTATCTCGGAAACTGAGGAATTTCTGTAATTCTTTTTCATGAAATCTTATTCTTTCACCGACCTTAAGATTTTATAACATTTAAGTACAACGGTAGTCTGAATTTTGCAAAAACCGTTTTTTGTTATACAATTTTAGGAAAATATCAAACCGTGTGTTCTAAGCATTAGATTTTTTTGTAAATTATGTTAATTGTGTAACAAACCTTTCAGTGGATTGGGTCTTACAAGTTACGGTTCAGTGAGTGCGAGATGGTGCTAAGATTGTATGGAAATCTTTCTCTTTACTACCAGAGTAAATCTCCTATTTCTTCTTCCCGATGACTAAAAGCAGGCATACATCTTTTTGTCATACGCATATAAAAGAACGTTAAGTGACCTGTTTACGTCGTGTTATGATTTGCAATAAAACTATTATCTTTACGTCTTTCATCCCCCTCCTTTTTCTGAAAAAAAAAAACAACACTTCAACTGATGTAGTTCTTTACTTTTGTATATTTATTAATTATATTTTAGCTTGTTTTTTGCTGTTTCTTGTTGACATGCCCTTGATAAATATCAATTGATGGATACGATGAGGCTGAATGGTCTAGAGTAAGGCTACAATCCTCGCGTCAAAGTCCAGGGCTCAAATCGCCCAGCAGACGGTGGAAATTTTAAAACAATTTTTAGTCTGTGGTTTTTTCTTGACTTTACCCTCCTACAGTTTAAGGCTAGTGAGACCCGATACATTGCCCTCTCTGGGTCGTGAGACCCGATACATTGCCCTCTCTGGGTCGTGAGACCCAATGCTTCGCCTTCTCGTATAAACGGCGAAAAACAGGAGGTGCCGCGTGCACTCTGCGCATGTAAAAGAACCCTTGGCAGTTAACCAATTGAAAAGAGTCGGCCAACAGAGCAAAATTGTTCAGTAATGCATAATCTACCTATGCGAACGACAGGTATGTCGGTCAAAATGCGCAGATATCTTGATTTGCTGTCGACTGGAGATGCAACATATACAAGCTAACTGAATGTGGTAGCGATGAAGAAGAAAACGATACGATAGCTGTGCTTATTAATGAATTTTTTTTAAAGCGCGGGGGACATAATGGTTATATTTTTACTCAAATTGTTAATAGTTTATTACTTGATGCAACATGTAAGAAATAACCTGGTGTAACAAGATTTTGCTCACCTGGTGTTAAAACGAAATTACTCGCTTGATGTAACGAGAAATTAACTGAATTAACATAATAATTAATCATCACTTGATGTTATAAGTAACTTCTCACTTGATGAACGGTAAAACTAAGATCTACTTATCTAACAAGCATTTACAAATAAGTTATTTTGACATCATTTTGACATGCAGCTCATTGTTTTGATCCAACAGATAATTATAGCCCGCTCCAAAATTCATTTCCCTCTTCAAAATGCAATAATTTAATAACCGTTTGGTTTCAATTGTTGACAAGTTGTGTGCAAACAATTTAATGTCATAACGTTATTTAAAAAAAAAAATGCTGGAAACAAATATATATTTTCAATTGTGTCTATTTGGGGTATATACAAATACACGTAATGAGACTAGTCAAATAGTATTTACAGTTTCCTACTGGTCAACATTACACGCGAAATGATAAAAAAAAGAATTGTATGGATTTCTCGCACGGATTCTTGCTCACCACATCGCTCTTCATTGAATACTGCCTGGGTGTTCTGATTCCTTTTAAAGGCGTAGAAATAGAGTATCAACTGGGGCACAAGAAGATAAAAGTCCCGACATCATCGAGTACAAAAGATCAAATAAATATGTTGATCACGCAGGAACACATACCATTTTCCGACGTTGTTGTCCTCTTAGGGTGATAAAGACTCCCCCGTTAACTCTCTCTATAAAAAATTTGATAAATCTTCAATCCAATAGTTTGAAGTGCAACGAATTTAAACTTTATACTCATTGTAAATGCGCACAGTTACGAGAAATTCTTTCTACTCCTTTGACATGAATTAGAGCCCGCAGACAGTTTTCATTATAAGCACAATGGCTGTTAGACCGTGCAAGAAATCATCAGTGCAAACATTTTTTTTTCGTTTACTTACACCTGTAATGTTGACCAGTAGAAACAGTAAATATTCTATTTGACTATTATCATTATGTGCATTTATTTGTATATACCGCAAATAAGACACAAATTAATACCATCTTTTTGTTTCCAAAGATTTAAAATAAAAATATAACCTCATAACAATAAATAGTTTCATCATCATCATGTGTCATACCGGTAGGCGTAGGCGATCACGTCTTTCCGCAGCCTTCTATCCATCGTGCATCGTATTAATTCTGTTGTTGACTGTTTTCCATGTTATGACACCAAGCTATCTAGTATTTTCTTTCTTTGTCATCCGCGATCTCTCTAATAATAATAAACAGTTTATGTACAAAATATCAACAATTGAAACCAAACGGTTATTAAGTTATAGCATTTTGAAGAGAGGCATGCATTTTGGAACGGACTATAATAACTTGATGAAACATTCAATTAAATCCTTAATTGATTGAATATACAATTAATACACTTAAAATCAGTTAACCTTATATTTCGTTTCAGAGAAGAAACTATCAGAGTGACGAGATTATTCGAAATGATTCAACAGTGCTGCTTGTGCCTCTCCATTCTCGCTGCTGTCTTGACAAGCATGAATGCAATGACCATCTTGGCCAACAAGAACCTCTCTCCTTGGACCTACAGATTTAGCCAACATCCCGAAGACTCCAAAACAATTGAGAAAAGACTTAAAGGGTTGGAGCTTTCTTCGCATCCGCACGTTACTGATAAGTTGAATTCTCAATCCGTTAAAATAGACGACTACCAAATTCACAAGGAATTAGCCATGAAGAATAATATTAGGGCTTTAACTGAGTCAGGTTTGGAAAGTAGTTTTCAAAATATAAATAACTACTCACCGGTTGTTCAGGTCTTAAACCCTGGGCGAGATTCTCTTCTTCAAAACGCATTTGATGAAAATAGAACGTCATCTACAATAAGAAATAAAGGTTTATCTTCTATATACATTCATGACCATTTTAAATTTAAAACAAATAATTTCAATAGAGATGATGCAACAGACTTTTCGTCTAATGTTGAATTATTGAGAAGCAAATCATTGCCTAGCAGATTCGGGAATAGATATACAGACACATGGAAAGAGAACGAAGCAATGAAGAAAACTGTAGAAATGTTCCGATATTTGAGGGACAACGAGGAAGTAGAGATCGTGGAGTTAAGAGAGAAAAGAAGCAGTTTCTGGATTGATAAAGAAGAGTCTTTTTTGTCTAATTCTGGAATGATATCTGACAACCTGTTTATAAAGATATAATAGATCCACTAAGAATGGACGAGAGAGAAACGAGGGAGTTATTACAGGACGCGAGCGGTGACGAATCTATACCCCCATCAATCGAGGCTAAGTACAAGGTTAGCCCCGATGTTCAAAGCAAGGACTCAGGTGAAAGAAAGAGTGTGAGTAACCAAGACACAAGGCAAGACAGTCTTGATGCTATTGTCAATGATCTTCATAGAATGGACAACGTTATTCTTCAGCCATTAGAAAAGAGAAACTTTTACTTCGACGACGTGGAAGATCCTTCCCGTGGCATCAGCAAGAAAGGTAAGTGTCTACAGTATTTAGACTGTGCTTTTATAGTTACAAGAATGGTAATTACTTTTGGGAAGATAATCAATACCTAAGATATGCTGATGATACTGTTCTACTTGCAGAAAATCCTAAAGATCTACAACAATTACTTAATGAAATAAACATGACAAGCAAAAAATATGGACTAGATATGGATATCAAAAAGACTAAAACTGTGATCATAAACAAAGAAAATTCTCAAGACCTACAATTAAATATCACAGTTGAGGGAATACATCTGGAGACAGTCCAGAGCTACAACTACCTGGGACATACTATAACCAATGATGGAAAATGCAAAACTGAAATAAACAAAAGAATAGGTATGGCAAAAAGTAATGTTAATGCCATGAAAAATATACTAACAACAAAACAAATATCAGCAGGGCTGAAACTAAGAATGGCAAAATGTTACGTCTTCTCAATATTCATGTATGGTGCCAGAAACATGGACATTAGACAAGAAAACAGAACAGAAAATTGAAGCCTTTGAAATGTGGATTTATAGAAGAATAGGTAGAATTGGATGGAAACAAAGATAACAAACGATGAAGTTTTAAAACAGCTGAAAATAAAAAGAGAAATACTAAATACAATCAAGACAAGACAAATGAAATTTTTGGGCATGTTAAAAGACACAACAGCCTACTAAAGTAATATTGGAAGGGAAAATACAAGGTAAAAGAGGCAGAGGCAGACTAAGACTAACATGGACGAGTAACATCAAAAGATGGACAAGTCAATCTATGTCAGCCTGCACCATCAAACCAAACAGAGTGGAATGGCGATCCATGGTAGCCAACCTTCGTTGCGGAGAAGGCACACGATGATGATTAATTACTTAGGTTGTATTCTGTCTGTTTAGTATTTAAAAAAAAACATTGAATCTATTTAGCTATAATTTACCAATTCTGACCTATGGAAGCGAATCATGGACAGCAGACAAACAAATGAAAAGACGGTTAGAGGCCACATTGATGGGATTCTCAGAAGAAAGTTGAAAGTTCTCTGGACAGCTAAAAAGACCAATGAGGAAGTTCTCGAAGAGGCCAACACAAAAAGGGAGCTCCTAAAAACATCAAAAAGAAACGATCAACATTTTTCGGGCACATTATGAGAAGAGGAAAGTAAGTTGGAATACTTGGTTACAACTGGCAAAATAAAAGGAAAGAGAGATCGTGGTCGACAAAGAGAAAAAAATGCTAGATAGCTTGGCGTCATGGCATGGAAAACAGTCAACAACAGAACTGATGCGATGTACTGTAGATAGAAGATTGTGGAAGGACATGGTCCCCTACGCCAACCAGTATGGCACATGATGATACTGATAATGATGATGATTTAGCTATAGACGCATTCAAAGCTCTATCGACAGGGGTGACCTTACCGACAAACTAAAAACTGTTGCCTAGCAGTTACCATCGGGAGCAGGAGACAGCACCCAGAAAGAAACCATGGACAAGTTGGTCTCAAACCCTGGCCGGCATCCACCCTACAAGAAGAAAAACCAAGTGATGGCAGTGACCAAGGCATTCAATTGGTTAGAGTCACAAGACTACACCCACGCGTGTATACTGAATGATTCGATGAGCATGATAAAAAAAGTGGAGGAGGGCTCTGTACATATGCAATGGGTAGAGTCGTTGCAGAAATCCAAAATATGTAAGGTCACCTTACGGGGAAATGAAAGAGCGGACAGGTTGGCTAGCTGTGTTGTCGTTGAGGGCAACCAATGGACTGGGCGGACATCATCAATGCCCTCCGAGATGTGGAAAGAGCCCAGGACTTCGACAAACACAGATCCACGTCACTTCTTCGGATGATGGAAATGGGAATTAGATGGGCACAGCCCAAAATGAGAAACATAGTGACCGTGTAAGAAGACTTATCAACTAACATAGAACTGGAGTTGTCAGTCGCTGGACACTGCGGGACTTGCTGAGGAGGGGATCTGAGCACCTATGGACATGTTCGGAGTGCAATGGTAATGACCCGCAAATAACTCAATAACTCAAAAGAAGAAAACACCACCTACGTCAAACCAAGATCCAGCTTGCCGAAGACAAAGATGTCAGCCACGGCGCAGGATTATAGGAAAAATCATGACACATGACATACAAGTAGCGACCATGCGATCGGCTCATCGTGTGTCATGATGTTGTTCCTATCCCTCCATTATGAAACAGGACAGTCAAGTTCTCATGACCAAAAGAAGAAGACTTGTTTTTCTCAAACAAAGCTTTTACAGGAATGCTATCATTCAGTCTCACAAAGTGACAAAAAAAGTGTGATGTCCCAGACCTCTGAAACACTGGTGTACTTATATTTGTCGACTAGATATTATATTATCAGATTATGTTATTTTTCAATATTTATATTACATTATAACATGGAGACTATAACATTATATATAGCATTAGTTTAGGTTGTTCCATGACCGCTCTCTTCACTTCCTCTTATACCCGCTCCGTTGACAAGGGAGATAAAACGTTCTGGTTCTCACCGTTTTTGCGGCTTCAGTCATTGTCACATTTAATGTTTTTGTATGTTTTTTTTTCTTGGTGGGATGGGAGGAGGAGAGAATGTCTGTCCGTTTTACTCTGGGCCCACCACCTCTTCCTCTGCTGCCTACTCCTCTTTTAATATACTTTCTGCCTGGTAAGGATTTCAATATTCCTGTATGGTGTAGAAACTAGGACATTAGACAAGAAAACAGAACAGAAAATTGAAGCCTTTAAAATATGGATTTATAGAAGAATAGGTAGAATTGGATGGAAAGAAAAGAAACACCCGATGACGTTTTAGAACAACTAAAAATGAAATAAGAACTACTAAACACAATTTGAACAAGACAAATGAAATTTGTGGGGCATGTTAACAGACACAACAGCCTACTAAAAGTAATATTCGAAGGGTAAATACAAGGTAAAAGAGACAGAGGCAGACCAAGACTAACATGGACGAGTAATATCAAAAGATGGGCAAGTCAACCTATGACAATCTGCACTATCAAAGCAAGAGATAGAGCGGAATTACCACGGAGCTCCATGGTAGCCAACATTCGTTGCGGAGACGGCATTCAATGATGGTGATGGCAAGGAATCGCATGACTTTTTTTTCTAGATAGGCAAGCCAGTTTATTTGTTGTTTCTGTTTATAGCTTAGGATTGGTTCATTTTTTTCTCATATAATATCTTTTCTGATTCTGTCTTTTTCTGATCAGAAAGCCAAGTAAAGGGTAAGTAAAACTACGTAAAGACTTGTTAGGGTTATCATCACTGCACACCAAACGAATCCATTGCTACCTTGATATTCCCTTCGAAAATCTCGACAAAACCCGGGAAGAATCCTGACCCACTGTAAATGTGGAATGCGATATTGCACTTAATACAGACACCCATGTGTGTCCATGGTGAGTGTGATAAAAAATGGCAAAGTTGTGAGGCAACGTCTCCAGACTGTGTGTGCGTAATATTAAAAAAAAAGCAAAAAACATTACCAGACTGTGTGGGCGGACAGACGCAGGGTCAACATTAAGACGCGTGGGTAAAGAAATATTAAAGAAAATGTATTACCAGACACGTATGCTGGTAAAAGAATCCCCCTGTCAGACTCCATTAAAGGGGAGCAGCGAGCAACAAGGAGCAGAGACACAAACCTCAGAGTTTAGCAGAGAAAGGTAGAGATAAGCACAGATTAGCGATAACGAGCAATAGAGAAGAATTCGTAAGGTTACGATAATAATGAGAAGTTAATAAACAGCAGATGTAGCCATTCTACAACAGGACTGGTGTTTAGACATCTAGAAATGTGTTTATTGTGTTCTGTGATTTACTAATTCCAGGATTATATGAGTCCGGTGGTTATCCAGACCACTCGATAGTTTGATTATATATTACTGAAAGTACTTTATAACGCTATAATATAACTTGTGACTGTAGAAATATAATAGTGGTATGTAAATAAATATTTTCCTGTGATGGAACACTTCAAGAGAGTTTGTTTGGCTGTCCAAAAATAGATGCTACTTGAATGTGTTAAAGAAAGACGAGCAGCCTATATGAAGTACGAACAAGCATGGCACGGAAGGCATGGTATCATATTTAAAAGTTCAGATACGTAGGAATCAGGTCTTCTGTTAAAACGACGTAAACCAGTCCTCGGTTCAATGTAGTTCAATAAGAATAAATAAAAGCACAACATATCTTTACACCGCGTGCACGAACTCTGTACCCCCCGGCTTAGGATCCATGTTGCGGGTAGGTTTGTGCTGACAACATTGCCCGTGCAGCGGCCATATTTATGGCCTTCTCTTTTCGATTTTAACTGTCACGGTGTTTTTACGTACGCGAGTGCAAACGGGACTTCCTGTTCATTGGTTTTTTTTTTTTTTTCAAGTGGGCCAGACGTTGAATCTCACTACCCAAGAAAAAAGGCGGGTAACCCCGCGAAGAAACCACGAATTAATTTTTCCTATTTTTGAAAAATCACTGCCGCTTCTGGTGGGTTTTGAACCCGTATCATTCCTGTCCTGAGGCAGAAGTCGTACCCCTAGACTACCCCACCCCTACATAATGAGTACTATACTGGTACTGAGTAATAGAGATTATAAGATTATTTCCCTTGCGTTTGAAAACTCTAGCGTTCATCCGACAACTGCCAAATGATTAAATAATCGTTTTCATTATTCGCCCTTGAAAAGTCGTTAAATGTTCTGATGATCTGCAGCTAGGCAGTGATTTCTGCGCTTTTCAGCCCATACATCTGATTTAATCGCAACGTTTTTTTAATGCTTCGTTGCTTTTTTCTCTTCGATGCGTACTCGCATGGCCAAACTTGACCGTCTGTTTCCAGGAGCACTGCTTGGAGGTGTAGCAGCGGTCTTGATCAGCTCTGTCGTTCGCCGATCCTGACGTATGAAGTCAGCTGAGGGGTTGCTGAATATATCAGCTCTGTCTTTCGCCGATCCTAACGTATGCAGTCAGATGTGGGTCGCTGATATATATCAGCTCTGTCTTTCGCCGATCCTAACGTATGCAGTCATCTGTGGGTCGCTGACATATATCAGCTCAGTCGTTTGCCGATCCTAACGACTGCAGTCATCTGTGGGCGCTTGATAACAGAGATGGAAGCTTCCAGCGCCCCATAGGTGAGGGCTTGCGTCAGGATCAATGAACCAGACCCATCCAGACCTTACTCCACCTCTATGCGGTGCTTCCAGAAACAGACTAACCCGGTCTGTCTGGCTAATTGAGTAGAGATGAAAGAGGGAAGGCAACTCGTATTTCAAAATGTTGAGCTGAAGTCGGATGTTTTTGGATAAAAGGGCGCAAATAAACCCCAACACAACTCATTTATACCAGTTAACGTCCTTTTAAGGGCGGATGACGAAGAGTAGTATCCATTCTTTTAATAATCATCGCGTGAATGCAAGAAAGAAAGAAAATATGTGTGTGACCTCTATATTGCATTCTTTAGTATCGGCGTCTTCACAAATGAATGTCAGCGATATGTTAAACGTGCTGGCTTGCTTATTTAGTTATTAAGTTATTTGCAGGTCGTCATCATCTTTGCACTCAGAACATGTCATAGATGCTCAGATCCCTTTCTCAGCAAGTCTCGCAGTGTCCATCGACTGACGACTCCAGTTCTATGTTGGTTGATAAGTCTTCTTACACGGCCACTAAGTTTCTCGCTTCTAGCTGTGCCCATCTTAACTCCCATCTCTTTCACCCGAAGGAGTGACGTGGACTCATGGTTGTCGAAGTCCTGTGTCCTTGCCTGCGTTCGCCCGATGACTAAATGAGTACACCTCTTCATCATCCGCCCTTAATATGACGTTAAGTGGGCGTGTCTGCGTTGTTTTTGTGGTTTGCAGTATAACTGTGATTTTGCACCTTTCAGCCCCACACATCCGACTTCAGCACGACATTTTTGAGTACCGGGTTTCTTCCCTTTTCGATCTCTACTCGTTTGGTCAGACTAGACAGGTTAGTCTCTTAGTAGAGGCACCGCGGAGAAGTGGAGCAGGATCTGGATGGTTCTGGTTCACCGATCCTGGCGCAAGCTATCAGCTGTGGGTTGCTGACAACTTCCAGCTCTGGTGCTGTAAGGCGCGCCTTCGCATCCATTAAACCGAGCTATTTTCTGTGAGAAATTCTAAGTGTGTATTTGTAAATACTGAGTAAACCCACGTCTGACTATCTCTATCTCTCTCTCTCTCTTTCTTTCTCTTTCTCTCTCTCTCTCTCTCTCTCTCTCTCTCTATCTATCTATCTGTCTGTCTGTCTGTCTGTCTGTCTGTCTGTCTGTCTGTCTGTCTGTCTGTCTGTCTGTCTGTCTGTCTGTCTTAATCTTTTTCTCATTCTGAATGCATTTTATTTTCGATTTTAATTTTTTTTAAATTGCCCACAACTTGAAAGTTTTCTGATGGCTTCTTTGCGTTACTCTATGGCCCTTTTTAGTGAAATTTTTGTGAGTAGCTTTTAAATCAATCTTTGTGTTTTAAATCAATTATTTGGGCTTTAAATGACATTAAATACATATTAAGTGTGTAAATATGATAAAATATCAAGTAACTATCGCGAACATCAACTATCTATCTATCTATCTATCTATTGACCTTTCGAGCCGTAACCGGCCCATAGGGCGTAGACCAAGATACACCTTCTCCTATATGAATTTTTGTTCTAGCAGTTTTCTTTAAAGATATTTTATCAAATCTCGCATCTGACTCTGTTCTGTGCAAGCAGTTCTATCTCATTGAGGGAGCCGATTCCTGCTGCTCTTGCCTCTCTCATCAATGTTCTTCTCAGTGTCTCCCTGGGTCTTCCTCTTTTTCTTTTACCTGTTGTTTCCCATATGAGGGCTTGCTTTGCTATTCGATTATTATCTCTTCTCATCACATGTCCACGTATGACCATCGTCTTTTCTTTATTACTGAAGATATTAGTGGTTGATTGGCGATTCTCTAATTTCCTCGTTTGTTTTGAATTCGTTCCATTCTAACCAAGTATTTTCCTTAGACATTTATTTTCGAATGCGTTCAACTTTGTTTCTATATCTCTTGTTGTTTTCCAGCTTTCACACGCATAAGTAAGGGTTGATAGTACATTTGATTTGAATAGCCTAAGTTTTGTGTTTGTGCTAATGAGTTTTGATTTCCACAACTTTTCAAGGCTTCTGAAAGACATTGCTGCTTTAGCCAGTCTGATTCTAATTTCTTTGCTCGTATCCCCTTCTCGATCAATGTGACTTCCAAGATAGATGAGTGATCGATCTCTTCTACTGGTTTGTTTTCCATGTATATTTTGTCACTTGTTGGAATTAAACTTTTCATGACTTTAGTCTTTTCATGATTGACCTCAAGCCCATTTTGCTGGCTATTGATGATAGTTCATTTGTGTTTTCCTGCATCGTTTTTATCTGATTGCTGATAAGACTATGTCATCAGCAAAGTCCAGGTCCTCCAAATGGTCTCCTTGTATCCATTCGATGCCTTTATTACCAGTGCAGCATTTCTTCATTATGAAGTCCATAACAATTCCAAATAACAAGGGCGATAAAATACATCCTTGTTTAACCCCATTTCTATTGGGAAACATTCGCTCAGTCCTTTCCTCTGTTCGAACTGCACATGTGTAACCATCATACATGTCTTTGATAATATTTATGATTTTTGATGGTAAGCCATATTGCTTCAGAATTTTCCACAAAGAATCTCTATGAATACTATCAAATGCTTTTTTGAAGTCGATGAAGTTAAGTACAAAAGGTTTTTGCTTTTCAATGTGTTCCTCCAATATAAGTCGTAGAGTGAAAATGTGGTCAAGACAGCTTCTCCTTTTCTAAACCCAGCCTGTTCTTCACGCATTACTGTATCTATTGAATCCTTTATTCTATTTAGGATGATTTTACAGAATAATTTTGAGGCAACTGACAAAAGTGTCACGCCTCTCCATTGTTACAATCTCTAAGATTGCCCTTTTTTTGGGATCTTAACAATGATTCCTTTTTTCCATTTATGAGGTCTTCTCTGTTTCCAAATGATTGAACATTTTTTGGAGATGTATTAAATTATGGCTATCAATTGCCTTGAGGATCTCAGCTGTTAACTTATCCTCTCCAGCAGCCTTGTTATTGGTCATTAGCTTTAAGGTGGTTTCTATTTCACTCAAGGTGAAGTCATCTAAATTTACATCTAATTCTGCTGCTGGTGTTTCAGCTTCAAAATCTATTAACTGTGAGGTATGGACGGTTAAGAATTTCTTTGAAGTGTTCCGCCCAACGGGCTTTTATGTCTGCGCTTGTTGTTAGCATTAATCCAGATTTGTCTAGAATTGGTGTCCACTGGATGTATAGGTGTTTGTCAGCATCTTTTGAACATCAACTACCGTGAATAAAAGTAAACAAATTGAATTTGTATGTCAGTGCAGGGGACTGGTTGGTCTCGAGGCAAGACGCCGGTTATTAAAAATAATTTATATTATTAAAATAATTCCTACACAAAATTTGCATAAAACAATACTTTCTTTTCAATTTAAATCCATATATATATATACATGGATTTAAATTGAAAAGAAAGTATTGTGTAGAATGTGTAGGAATTATTTTAATAGAGTTTTAAGTGGTAATTTTATATCAGTTTTGAGAGCCGCGATAGCTCAGTGGTTAGTGAACTGGACTACAAAGGACAAGAGGTAGGGTTCGATCCATAAACCGACGGCCGCCGGTTCACCCAGCCTTTAATGGTACCATATTTTTTCTGTGAAGTAAAGCGGCACGGACGTAATACCGACCACATTACTCCAAAAATCATGTGCCGAAGGTTTGTAAAATTGATGGTCACTAACACCATATTCCCTATACGCTACTTGGCGTGACGGGGCTCTTTACTTTTTACTTTTTTTTATATCAGTTTTGGTGTTTTTTAATACGTTTGTTTAGCCATTACTAAACCCATGTTGTATGTGACTTTTCTTCTGCAATATATATTATAATATTTTAAATTAAAAGGGCAGCCATTTCTGAACACTTAAATACATGCACATGATCAAACAGAATGTAAAGTTAGTAATAATCAATAAATTCTTGCAACTGGTATTCTGTTAGGTACACAATAATTATCAAATGTGGGGGGCTCCGTCCAAATACCGATTTCGTCTTTTAAGAAAACTATTTAGATGTAGGTTGTCCAAGATTGCGTGCGGTTTGTTTTAATTTCAGAGTGCGGATTATGTGATAAAAGTGATTTTAAAAGTGTTTCCATGGATATATATTTGTAAAAAGTAGTGTATGGAACGAAGAAGATATTGTGATGTCTTGAACAAACAACTTGAGAACCACTGCCTATATTCGGTTCACTCCCATCTCCAGCATTGTTCTCGGCTTAAAAATAATAATGGGCGACAATTACGTCATAGCGAGGACTGATCCCCACTTCTACAATAAACGCCGAACACCACCAGAGCAATTTACGCCGGTCTATTCATTATGACGCTTCCAAACCAGTCTATTTTATTAAGCAGACGTCACGAATTGGCGTCAGTCGATGCCTGGCATGGTCTCGCCTATTTAAACGCATCATCGATGCATATTTTCTGACTTGTAACAGATAAATACCAAAGATCAGGCCTTGATTTGATGCCCTTTGAACAATGGGAGAAAACTCATCTCCGTTTGATGGCTTGTTGAAACACAGAACGGGAAAGTCAACGATGATGGCCTCATTACGTCAGCCGTACCCAGCGTCATTGTTTGTCACGTGCCATTTTGTTATATTACGTAGCAGTACTCAAGGGACTTTGACCATATGCTCATATGATCACACATATATAACATAAATATATAGATAAACGTACATACGCAATAACATACATACGCAATAACTAACATTACGTACACATATCACAGCGGTGTGATGCTGATATTTTAGGTTGCACCTTGCTCATATGCTTATTTTAGAGAAAATCAGTCTGTAAAGGATCAACTACATAGAAGGTGGAATTATGTGATATTAAAGATGTTATGGAAAAAATAACAGAAGGAGAGGTCAACATAAGAGCTAAAGACAACAAACTATATCTCCCTCGATGCTCAAAGACAAATGAGGAAGAGATGCAGAAGAGGGACAGGGTTTGCACATGATTCTTCTTTAGTAATGATCATGTGATTAAAGCTGGGACGGTCAGTGGAAGTGGAGCGGATATGGGAATGCCCCGACTGCTACGAAACTGATTCATGAATATAATTATAATATATGAAGTTATAGCTTGAACACCTCCGGGTTATAAATGGGATATTTTACTCCAAAAAAGACTCAAATCTGCAGCCGCTTTGGATGTTAAGTCCTAAAGAATGAATCCACTGAAATATCACTAGCTCAAGAATGTTTTCTAAATTAGAGAATTCATATTTGTCGGCTGTCTCTCAAGCTGGAAACACTCCCGCTGAGGTGTGTAATTGTTTACTTGACTTGCGAACAGGCAACTAATTACAGTGCTGCGGTAAAGCAGGTAGCAAGGAGCCAGTAGTGGGCTGTGGTATACACCCCACGGTATGGTGACAACTTTACAAAAAGGAACACAACAAAATTGACTTTACTTGACTTGACTTGACTTGACTTGACTTGACTTTACTTTAGATTAGTTTACCCGACTGGTCATCCTCAATCTATCTATCTATTGTCCTTTCGAGCCGGAGACGGCACATAGAGCAGAACTACAATCCCAAAACAGAAACCTTGCGTGCCAAAATGGCACATATTGCAGAGATCACTGCTTCTAAAATCTATGGTTCTGTTTCCATAACAATGCTTTTTACAATGACAGCTTGTCAAGCCGTCGATCAACCTCCTTAGTCGCCTCTTACGACATGCCTGGAAGGTCACAGTGTCACTATTCTTTGCTTCCCACATTATGAGGCCCTGGTAACACACGGGAGAGATGTTTCCATCTTCATTGCACATCGAAAAATCCTTAAGCACTCAGATCTCCACCGAACGTGTAGCAACTAACGTCACTGGGCTGTGTTGGCAGACTTTTGTTTCTATCTATCTATCTTTCGTTCGCCCGAAGTATTGTCTATATCTGCAATGTCGTTTCCTGTATAAATTTTACTGTCTTTTGTAATTCTTGCAGTGGCCCATATAGTTTTGTCTGTAGTGTAGTATCTATTAAAAAAAAAAAGTAAAGTACCCCTGTCACACCAAGTGGCGTATAGGGAATATGGTGTTAGTGACCATACATTTTACAGACCTTGAGCACATGATTTTGGGGGTAATGTGGTCGGTATTACGCCCGTGCCGCTTTACTTTCCCAGAAAAAAATCTGGTACATTTAAGGCTGGGTGAACCCGGAAGATGTCGGTTGGGATCGAACCCTACCCTTTGTCCCTTTGTAGTCCAGTTCACTAACCACTGAACTATCGCGGCTCCCTTGTTGTAGCTATGGGCCAATGGATTTTCCTCAGTCTATTATATTCAGTGCAGTCTTGACGTATGTGTTCAGCAGTCTGGGGCACCTGTCCACATGTACAAGTAGTTAATGTGCCGATCTTGAATTTTGTATACATGTGACTAAGAAGTCGACTGTGTCCTGTTCTGAGGCGTATAATGATAACTTGTTCATATCTATTCATATTATGAAAGGCATCCAGGTACCACTGCAGTCTGAGATTGATAATACGTTCCATTGTTTTACACAAACAGCTTGTAAGGCTGATTGGTCTATAGCTGGATGTCGTTGAACCATCTTTTCCTGGCTTTAGTAATAGTATCATAATTGCTTCTCTCTATGCCTGTGGCACTCTACCTGTGATCCAGCGATTGTTGTAGATCTGCAGTAGTTTTGCTTTAGCTGCAGTTCCCAAGTTATTAATCATTTCATTGGACACTCCATCACTGCCTGGTGACTTTTTCACTTTTAATTTGGATATTGCCAGCTCTAGCTCTCTTTGTGTAATGGGTATTTCCACGACTTCGTGTGTGGTCTCTTCTTGTCTTGCATTTTGTTGTTTTAAACGGGTTTCTTGTCGTTTTTCTAGGCTAATTTCAATATTATTGTCATTTGCAAAGGAGTCTGCAAAGTGATTTGCTGCATGCTTACCTGTTAGGATGCTTCTATCCTTCTTCAGTGTAATTTTGGTGTTCCTTTCTGTACCCTCATCATTCAGCTGTTTTACACGCTTCTGACTTTTGTTTGCTTCCTACGTATCGCTCTCGTCTGGCATATCACATCTTGACATGACATTCGTGAAGCCTGTTCATGGCTGCGGATCCAGGGTAATTGTTTAGTTTTTTTTTTTCAATCGGTATCCTTAAATGCATTCAGAAAATCATGGCCGTCCATGTGTGGTATATTCATCACATCATCATGATCGAGTGCCGTCTCCGCAACGAAGGTTGGCTACAATTGAGCGTCATTCTGCTCTGTCTCTTGCTTTGATTTTGCAGGTTGTCATAGACTGATTTGTCCATCTTTTGATGTTACTCGTCCATGTTAGCCTTGGTCTGCCTCTGCCTCTTTAACCTTTTATTTTCCCTCCAGATTACTTTTAGTAGGCTGTTGTGTCTTTTAACATGGCCCAAAAGTCGCATTTGTCTTGTTTGAATTGTGTTTAGTAGTTCTCTTTTCATTTTTAGTTGTTTTAAAACTTCATCGTTTGTTTTCTTTTCCTTCCATCCAATTCTACCTATTCTTCTATATATCCACATTTCAAAGGCTTCAATTCTCTGTTCTGTTTTCTTGTCTAATGTCCATGTTTCTGCACCATATAGGAATATTGAGAAGATGTAACATTTGCTATTCTTAGTTTCAGCCCTGGTGTTATTTGTTTTGATGTTAGTATGTTCTTCATGTCATTAAAATTACTTTTCCTAATCTTTTGTTTATTTCAGTTTACATTTTCCATCACTGGTTATAGTATGTCCAAGGTAGTTGTAGTTAGTAGTGATATATTCAGAGTTACTTTTTTCCTTAAATGCTTCAAAATCGCATCTGGAAGGGGGAACAACCGACAGTATCTTAACGGTATCCCACATTTGAGGTTGTCGACGGGTGTGAGTGGTGGGGTGGGGAGGGGGATGGTGGATTTAAAGGATTAGAGAATAAAAGCCGATTGTCCAGTGCAGTCGCCACGAGGTTTTGGGTGAGAGTTTGTATTTCTTACCCAAGCAAGCAAGAAAAACGTTGTGACTTTGCAGTGGTTCAAACCCGAGTTCTTTTAGTTTGGAGCAATACCAGCTGTTCACTCGGCCAACCGCTTTCCTAAATATCTAGCACTATCACTAAAATAGTACTTTGATATTAAAACAAGCAGCTGAGACATACTCATACAAACATACGTCCATGTATAGTGTACGCATACAAAACATACATACAGCATGCCATCGATTGATAAGATTACTATTAAAAGATTGCTATTAAAAGATTGCTATTAAAAGATTGCTATTAAAAGATTGCTATTAAAAGATTTCTCATTAAACAAGTTCATATCTAGGGGAGATATCTGGTGGTCTCGTTCTTGAAGTGTTTATTTCGATACTTTGGATCCTGTTGTAATGTTTATCTTTTACTCTCTAAGAAAATGTATGTATGTGAATTCGTGTCATAATGACAGTATTGGTAACTTACAACGCACTGGAACTTAGCCAAAAGTTGATCAGATACTTGGGCTCATATCGCCGTCAGGACGAACTTTGTAGCGATGGCGACATTCCTCGACCTTACCAGAGCGTAAACTCTGGTCCCCATTTTACGTAGTGGCTCGGTAAACCATGGGAGCTTTCGCAAGACGCGAGTGCTGCTTGCGCCTTTCAAGGAGAGGTTTGCATGATATATGGAGCGTGTTTTTAGTAAGTACCTTACTGTGGTTCCCCCGATTAAAAAAAATGTTGTTAAGGCTTATATAAATTATCTCACGTACATTTAAGTATGTGATGATAGGTATGAGTAAAAAAAAAAAGTAAAGTACCCCCGTCACGCCAAGTGGCGTATAGGGAATATGTGTTGTGATAGGTATGAGCTAACAAATAATCATGAGGCAAAGATGATGTTGATGCCAGGCAAACAATCGAAGTCTGTAGATTGGAGCTTTGCGGATATACTATGGTCTGAATTTAACCAACGTTTCTACCTATATGGCCTTCATCGCTGCAGACCTTCCATTTCTGACCCGGCAACTATTGTTGTTACTATCCTCGCTCTCTGGGACATTCAGGATTTGCAATCTATTGTGTTTGTGTTCGTAATTCCCTTTCTATTATTTTGTCACCTGACTTTCATTGTCATCTTTGCGATCACTGTGATACCCACCTGTATGTTGATGTAACTATTCCAAATATTTTGGCACTCGCGTTTGGTTTGTGACGGCTCCCATCTTTATGTAATCCATGTCACAATGTCTCATCTCAGGGCGACAGAGTCAGCGAATCAGATCTGACCAATATGTCAAGCTCTGTGTGGCTCCGACTATGTAATTCTGGTGAATAAATTAAAAATCGAATACTGCTTGCAATCCTGGTCCAAAAATATGTTCCAGTTGAAGGCCAACTGCGTCGAAACGTCGTTCTGGTTTGTGTTGTCCACTTGTAACGTACTTCTTTAACCATACTGATTTTTCTTCTATATTTTGTTATTTCTCCTCACACTTAGCTTCACTGTAGCTTCGCATTTTGATGCATTTGTTGTCCTTGACCTGCTTCAACAATATGCCATTACGAGGTCAGATGTGTCGATCAAACAAAACAAGGTGTCAATCTCGTATCTTTGCTGTCAACTGTGAACAACTCAATTAACATCCTTTTATGCAATAAGAAACTTCCTATTCTTTGTTATTTCATTGTATAAACAATAGTTTTTTTGGCTGTGGTATTTATGTATGTTCTCACTATTACTCAAGTGATGACACTTCATCCGTCGTGTTTCTTTCCTTGTCATTATTCTTATTGAGACTGTTTTCTTTTTTTTGATATTTCTATTATTTTTATTTATTCTTACTTTGACACTTTTCTGCCTTTTTTTTTCTACAATAACAGCTCTTCTTTGAGATTACGAGCTGTTGTATGACTTTTCGTTGTATGTCTATTTACATAATTACATACGACTCGCCTGAATAGAATTCTGGGCTCTTCTTTGTATTATCGTCAAATTTGTCTGTCTGAATTGTTTGTGTTGACCTTCTTCCAATTCATAGGGAGCCGCGATAGCTCAGTGGTTAGTGAACTGGACTACAAAGGACAAGAAGTAGGGTTCGATCCCAACCGACGGCTTTCGGGTTCACCCAGCCTTAAATCGGTACCGGATTTTTTTCTGGGGTACTTTACTTTCTTTTTTCTTCCAATCCATTAAGTGAAGACCTTCCCCCCCCCCCCCCAATTCCCCCACAGTCAAAACGTTGGTTTGCTTAGTGCTATCATATCCGCAAGGCTGAAACATCTTTTTTTATTCTTTTCGGTTATTTCATTGTATTCTTTTATTTCAATCGATGGCAGCACCAAGGATTTATTCATTCAATGACACGGTAATTTTTTTGGATCAAAAACGAAAAGTAATGAAGTTTAAATTTAAATAACACGAGGAAAACCGAAATAAACTGAGAACCTGCTATCGGGGAAAACTCCCTCTGGCATTGGAACTACCCTACTGTTCTATAAATAGAACTGACCTTTTCAAACATTTAGACCAATCATATTCACCCTGTAATAATTCTGTCATCTCTGCCACCTCCCTTCCCGGAAAACCTGGAAAATCCCATATCATCCTGGGGTACGATTTAATTTTCTTTCAGTACAACACCACTTCCAACCATCCGAAATGACAAAGTAGAACCTGGTCCATGGTTATTTCCCCTTGTTCTCTGACCGTTAACTGCATCCATTAAGCGTGACATTGCCTCAGGTATTATCGCTAACAAGCAGCGCTGAGTCAAAACAAAAGAGCAATGATTATACTCAAAGTGCATGCACACGCCCACATGCATCAACACTCACACTCACACACCGCTTCTCGCACAATCACGCACTAATTATTATTTCGTAAAGGGAGTCAACTGTTATTTATCTAAAGATAAATGACAAATATCAAACTATCGACAGGGGAGGCTATCAACATACAGAAGAATACCATGTAGAATTTTTTGTTATTTCTTCAATACTCTGTTTTTGTTAGGGGTTGTGGTGGATGGACTAGATTGTTTATGCCATATTACATATGCTTAACAAAGAAAATAAACATAAAATCGCACTGAGCGGCTGGACTAACAGAAAGACAAGACAAATGCAACGTTTCGGCAAAAGTCTTCATCAGGTATAACAAACAAACTATACACAGTAAAAACAAAGAAACAACAACACACACAGATATGTAAGTAAATACAACTCATTACTGGTTAGTTATGTAGGATTAGTTTTATTTAATTACATATATCCTTCATGCATATGTCATGAAGGACAGCTTACAGAAGCATTTGAAATAAGAACAGGAGTAAGGCAGGATGCCTCCTGTCTCCATTTCTCTTTCTACTGGCCATAGATTGGATTATGAAAATAACTCAAAACAACAGAAATGGGATCCAGTGGTCACTGACCAAACAACTTGATGATTTAGACTTTGCTGATGACATAGCTCTCCTATCACACAGCCATCAACAGATGCAGGACAAATGAGTATATTAGATGAGAGATCACAACAGCTAGGACTAAAGATTAATAGAGATAAGACCAACATTATGAGAATTAATGCAGTTGGCAATAACCATATAAAACTAGGAGAAATACCTCTACTAGACGTACAATCTTATATATTCTGGGCAGTAATATAGATAAGAGGGAGGAACAGAAAATGATACCAAAATAAGGATATCAAAAGCAAGAGGAGCTTTCATTGCACTGGGAAACATATGGAAATCCAAAGAAATTAAGCTAAATACAAAATAAAAATTTTCAACTCAATGTTAAGTCGGTCCTATTATATGGCTGTGAAACATGGAGAATTACAAAATTGACAATCACGAAAGTACAGACTTTCATTAATGGATGCTTGCGCAGAATAAAGGGATGGAAATGCAGGACAAAGTCACTAACGTGGAATTATGGAAATGTACCGGTCAAATACCAGTGGATAAAGAGATACAGCGAAGACGATGGCGATGGATAGGACACACACTACGGAACCAACTGAGAGTATTACACAACAGACCCTTTTTGGGAATCCCCAGGGGAAAGAAAAGAGGAAGACCAAGGAATTCTTGAGAAGGCAGATAGAAGCAGAGATGAAGATGATGGGGAAGACATGGAATGATCTTAAAAGAATGGCAAAAAACAGAACGATTGGAAAGTGTTTGTTGAAGACCTATGCTCCACCAGGATGCTAAAAGGTAAAAGAAGAAGAATTACATATATGTGTGTGTGTGTGTGTGTGTTGTGTGTTTTGTTTGTTCCTGCTGAAGACCTATGACCGAACGTCGTTCAAAATTTGTGTCGTCTATCAATCACGTAAAGCTGTTACCGTACCATTTTTGTCTATATATTTTTATTTCAATACTCCCTCACATTCAGCTTTACGGCAGCTTCGCATTCATTTGTATTTCTTTGCCTTAGCCCCTATACACAGTAAACACTAAATTCAGAGTCAGAATACTACATAAATTGCGTATGCTTACATGCTCACCTTCCATCTCCCAGTTTTTACAATATATTCAAGCTGTTCCCTTTTCATTACATGGCCAAAAAATGATGATTGTTTTCTTCCTCCTAATATTGGATATTAGCTCTCTTTTTTCTTTGACTTCTTAAGAATGCTTTCATTACTCTTCTTAGCTGCCCATGGTATTCTCAACATTCTTCTGTAAAAACCACATTTTTACAGCATCCAGTGGTTGTCTTATCTGTTATCCTATTGTCCATGTTTCACATCCATATGCTAAGACTAACTCTACTTAAGATTTAAGAACTCTTTTTCTTGTTTTCTTTCTCTTCATAAATGAAAACAAAATGGTAATAAGTAGGTAAACATATAGAGAGGTGTGACACCAAAAAAAAACATGTTTCGGAGAAAAAGACCAAACAACAAATACAATATTAATACAAATACACCACGAAAAACAGACAATTCCGAAATTTCGTAGTCAGTCTTGTTTCTCTATAG
>JAVIAB010000107.1:28024783-28122283 GCA_032433765.1 Megaustenia siamemsis
TTTTCTCTTTCCTTCCCTCTATCTCTTCGTCCCTCAATTTTTCCAGTTGTTACAATATATTTCAGCTGTTATCTTCTCATTACATGGCCAAAAAATGATGATTGTTTCTTCCTAATATTGAAATTAGCTCTTTCTGTTTTGACCTCTTTCAGAACATTTTCATTACTCTTCTTAGCTGTCCATGGTATTCTCAACAATCTTCTATAAAACGACATTTCTACAGCCTCCAGTGATTTCCGTGTCTGTCGTCCTATTGTCCGTGATTCACATCCAAATGTTAAGACTGGCTCTACATAACATTTAAGAATTCTTTTTATATACTTCAGCCAAGGCAAAATAAAAAAGTTTACAGAAAATAACTCTCATTAGTAAGACTATCTTATCAAAATAGTTCATTATTATTTAGCTTGTCCCTGTTAGAACTTGGCCCCTATGACAGCTTATCTGAACTTTTCTCTGTCCTCGGGGGCCTCGGTAGCCGAGTTGGGAAACCGCCCGACTGGACCATCCGCCGTTCGGACAACCCGTGTTCGATTCCCGCTGAGAGCAGTGTGAGTTGTACTCGTGGTTAGAAAAAAATTACCCCCCCGGTCGACCCAGTCGTTGGCAGAAATGGGTACCAGGGTATACCCTGAGAAGGTGAGGTGAGGAATGTCGCCTCGCATCGTGAGTTTAGATGTTTGAGGCGACACTATCCTGAAATCTCCGAACATTTCCGGATAGGCGGCCGAGCACATATGGGTGGAAACTCGTGCTAAGACGCCGGTTCAAATCTCGTACTTTAACCTTTCTCTGTCCTCTGCGAGATGTCCAGCCGAGACGTCCAGTTTCTGCAGCCGTCATTCCAGCTGTTCTGTATTATCTTATCCTTATCTTCTTGTATGTATTTCTTTCCCTTGCTCGCCTGGAACTCTGCCCTCCATAATTATCTTCTCTATACCATTACATTATAGTTAAAGGCAACACAAATAAAGAACTCAGCCTTAATAGCAAAATGACAGAAGTAATGGTAACAACAAAGAAAAAGACATCATCTCAGTGTAAATATAAATAAGAGGAACAATATTAAAACAGGTAAATGAATTTAAATTTAAATATTTGGGAACTTTGTTAACCTCAGATGGTAGATAACATACCTAGTAACAGAGTATAAATAGTAACGAGGTGAGATGCAGAATGGTTCAGGCAAAAGTAGCTTTTAAAAAAATGAGAAAGATACTCTGTGCAATCCGTTTTAGACAGTCTTAACATATGGATGTGAATCATGGAAAATAGGACAATAGACAAGAAATCAATGGAGTCTGTAGAAATATAGTTTTACAGAAGAATGTTGAAAATACCATGGTCAGTTAAGAAGAGTAATGAAAACGTTATGAAAGAGGGTAAAGCAAAAAGAGAGCTAATTTCCAAAATTAGGAAAAAACTATCATCATTTTTTGGCCACGTGATGAGAAGAGAAAACTGGAATATATAACTGTCAAGATCGAAAGTTGTGGAGAGACATGATCACCTACACCAGCAACACGGTACTTGATGATGATGATACCATTAAGTAATTTTACAAGACCAAAAATATTTGCTTTTCTTTGTTTGTAAGTTCTTTATTACCACTTTTATGGCAGTTTAATTTTATGTATAATTGACAATTGTATTCTTCTTTACGGCTTCTATCAGTTATTTTACTTTTATTCCAACATTTCGTTTTCTGCTTCCTGTCCTTTTTATTTTGTGTGTTGTCAATGTGCCAGCTTTATATCTGCAACTTTTAATTATTTTGTGTAGTAATTTTTTCCTCCATTTTTTTTATTTTCCTTGCCACAAGAGTAGCATTCTCCTTCTTTAATTATCATATTGTTTTTCTTATTTTTCTTCTTCATTATCTACATCTTTTCCTCCACTTTTTCCTTGCCACAAGAGTAGCATTCTCCTTCTTAGTTATCATATTCTTTTTCTTCTCCTTCTTCATTATCTGCATCTTTTCCTCCATTTTTTTCCTTGCCACAAGAGTAACATTCTCCTTTTTAATTATCATATTGTTTCTTCTTCTTCTCCATTATCTACTTCCTTTACTCTTCTTCTTGTTCTTTACCACTCCATCTTCCACTCCTTGTTCCTTTCTCTTTTCTTCTTCATCTTATTCTTGTCCTCTACACCCAGTTCTTTGCCGCATTCTCCTGCCAACTCTCTGATGACGTAGACTAAAGGCATGTTCCTCTCATGTAACAGCTACATACTTTCATCATTCAAATAGATACAGAACCAGCTAATAATGATAAAAATAGAACAAAACTAGAATCACGGTTCAAAACATTTGTGGTGTGTAATCTCTACCAAAGTGAGTGCAGTCAACACCGGAAGATGCCGCCTGAATAATCGATACAAGTGACGCTGATTCGGTGCGCACGTCTGCATTCATCGCCTGTGAGTGACAAGAATATCCTTAAACTGTGCTTGCCCAACATAAAGTGCTAATAAACGATAAGCTGTACATTATGTGGCGACAGCATGGATATGCACCTTCATTATCAGCCACTTAAGAAATCAGTTCCTAAACAACATCAGAAAGAAACAATCAACATTTTCCCGGCACATAATGAGAAGAGGAAAGTTGGAATACTTGGTTACAACTGGCAAAATAGAAGAAAAAAGAGATCGCGGACGACAAAGAGAGAAAATACTGGATAGCTTGGTGTCATGACATGGAAAACAGTCAACAACAGAACTGATACGATGCACTGTAGATAGAAGATTGTGGAAAGACATAATCGCCTACGCTAACCGGTATAGCACATGATGATGATGAAGATTTCGTTCTTTAAAATAATGAAGGTGGGGACTGGTTGGTCTCAAGGCATGACGTCGGCCTTGAGACAGAGAGGTTGTGAGTTCAAATCCCGGCTGAACCAGCTTGGATTTTTATTTATAATTTCCTCTCTGCGGCAACACCCCTGGTCTCAGCAGAGAGACCCGACTTGAAACGACAATTACTCATCGATGAAGTCCCTCCGAAGACGGAGTTATCTGCATGTAAGGCGAGGTACCCCCGTGCACACGGCTGCCGTGGGAAAAATGGATTAACATGCAAAATTCAGTTCCTAGTCTCTAGTGACTTTGCCTGAGGTAAAAGCTGGCGAACGAAAAAAAAAAAAAAATAATAATAATATAGCACTCTCGCAAAAGTTCCAGTCGTTTTCTTTATTTTATATATACAAGGTTCATTGGGAAAGTGTATCTATCTATCTATTGACCTTTCGAGCCGTAGTCGGCCCATAGGGCGTAGACCAAGATACACCTTCTCCTATCTGAATTTTTGTTCCCAGCAGTTTTCTTTTTAAAGATATTTATCAAATCTCGCCATTTGTCTCTGTTCTGTGCAAGCAGAATCTCTATCTGTCTCATTGAGGGAGCCGAATCCTGCTGCTCTTGCCTCTCTCATCAATGTTCTTCTCAGTGTCTCCTGGGTCTTCCTCTTTTTTCTCTTACCTGTTGTTTCCCATATGAGGGCTTGTTTTGCTCTTCTCATCATATGTCCAACATATGACCATCGTCTTTTCTTTATTACTGAAGATATTAGTAGTTGATTGGCCATTTCTCTAATTTCCTCGTTTGTTTTTAATTCGTTCCACGCTATACCAAGTATTTTCCTTAGACATTTATTTTCGAATGCGTTCAACTTTGTTTCTATATCTCTTGTTGTTTTCCAGCTTTCACACGCATACGTAAGGGTTGATAGTACATTTGATTTGAATAGTCTTAAGTTTTGTGTTTGCGCTGATGAGTTTTGATTTCCACAACTTTTACAAAGTGTATACGTCACTCAAAAATCACGTTTACGGCCAAAATTATGGGCATTCATTATCATCATCAAGCATCGGGCCTGCTGGCGTAGGTGATCATGTCTCTCCACAACTTTCGATCTCGACAGTTATTTATCATTTCTGTTGTTGACCTTCTGCCAAGCCATTCTCTTAAGCTGTCTGTTATTTTTTTCTCTTTGCTTCCCTCTATCTCTTCGTCCCTCAATTTTTCCAGTTGTTACAATATATTCCAGCTGTTCTCTTCTCATTACATGGTCAAAAAATGATGACTGTTTCATCCTAATACATGTATTGGGAATTAGCTCTCTTTTTGCTTTGACCTCTTTCAGAACATTTTCACTACTCTTCTTAGCTGTCCATGGTATTCTCAACATTCTTCTGTAAAACCATATTTCTACAGACTCCAGCGATTTTCTTGTCTTTTGTCCTATTAACAAGGTTCACATCCAAATGTTAAGACTGCTCTACATAACATTTAAGAACTCTTTTAATTTGTAAATAGCAGCAGATAATTAATGCGCCCCCCCCCCCCCACTGAATGTAATAATTTTGCGTCTGGACAGACGGTTGGTAGCAAGCAGTCATAATTGGGTAATGTAATAGTGTCTTATGCTGGATGTTATGTTTTACTCAGCAGTATCTCTCGTGACTGAATGAGACGATATTGGATAGACGTATCTCACCGCAGAATAACAAGATGTATTTGTGATGCCAGACCTTGTCTTCTTTCTCCTACGCTTTTTGTCTTCCGACTTTGACAACTTCTCTTCCATGATGTCCCTGTGCCGTTTTTTATTTGTGTTCCACGTGTGCTACGATCTGAAGCCAGATTTTCAGTTCCTTTCGCTCACATATAATTCTCTTAAAGATGTCTTCAGATATAGATAATTTAATAATAAAGAAAGAAGGAAGGAAGGAAGGAAGGAAGGAAGGGAAGAAGGAAGGAAGGAAGGAAGGAAGGGAATAAGGAAGGAAGGAAGGAAGGAAGGGAAGAAGGAAGGAAGAAGGAAGGAAGGAAGGAAGGAAGGAAGGAAGGAAGGAAGGAAGGAAGGAAGGAAGGGAAGGAAGGAAGGAAGGAAGGAAGGAAGGAAGGAAGGAAGGAAGGAAGGAAGGAAGGATGGAAGTGTGGAGGGAGAGGGGTGGGATGGTGGGATAGGAGGGAGTCCGTCACTTCCCACGGCGTGTAGGGTATATAATGCTAGTGCCCCCCCCCCCCCCAAATGTTACTTTTTAAACTATCGCCACATATTAGTGGGTAGAGCAGTTAGTGAACTTGGCTAGGGGAGGGAAAGGGGGAGTTTCGATCCGACTGACAGCTTTTGCCAGCCTGAAAATGTGTACCGAAGACCTTTTATATCTTCCTCCGAGAAAGAAATTAACGCCCAGTGATAAATATAGTCAGGGAGAGAAATATGAAATGTCATCGTACAAATCTGCAGTATTTGGAAACGAGGTGGCCAGTGCTCCACACTATCGCTACCTTATTCCCAATTTAGTTAGCCATCCCTTTGTCGAATAGTGCGACTGGAGAACAACAAGGAAACAGGTAAATAAATGTAAACGTATAATATATAGATTAAGGTAACCAAGTTAAAAAGTAAAGTGCACCGTCACACCAAGTGGTGTATAGGGAATATGGTGTTAGTGACCATCATTTTTGTATAGACCTTCAGCACATGATTTTTGGGGTAATGTGGTCGGTGTTACGCCCGTGTCGCTTTACTTTACCAGAAAAAAAAATTCAGTTCCTACTGAAGGCTGGGTGAACCGGAAGCCGTCAATAAGGATCGAACACAACATCTCGTCCTTTGTGGTCCAGTTCACAATCCACTGAGCTCCCATTGATATAGGTATTTGGGTATTATATATATTTTATACCGGAGCTAATTCAAGTTTGTATTGCGTCATCCAATGTATTTTTGTTGTTGTTTTAGTTAATTTATTACCTCAGAACATGTTCTAGAGTAGATATTCACTTCGTTGTTTGTTTGTGTTGTCCCTGTTTTCTGAAGAGGGCCGCATGTAGGCCGAAACATTAAATATTTTGTATTGTCCTTTTTTTGTAAAGTTGCCACATTGTAGGAGTGTATGTTACACCCCACCACTTGTTTCTTGGAGAGCGATAAACTACGTTTGGTCCCACTTTCACCACATCCCCGAGCCAGCGAGTGACCGCAACAGTACTGACGCACCTGAAAATAAATACAGAGACAACTTAAATTATTGTTGTAATCGTGATTGAAAAAAAAAATACCCCGCGGTCGACCCAGCAGCTGGCAGAAATGGGTACCAGGGTAGTACTCTGTGAAGTTGAGGAATGCCGCCTCGCATCGTGAGTTTCGATGCTTGAAGCGGCACTATCCAGATGTTTCCGAACACTTCTGAGTAGGCGGCCGAGCACGAATGGGGGAAAACTCGCGTGCTAAGACGTCGTTTCAAGTCTCGTACTTTACCTTCACTAAAAGCATGAGGATAAATGCCGAAAATAAAAAGAAAATTGCATTCAGAGGAGTGAGATTACAAGACGTGGATCATTTTAAATAACTGGGAAGCTTTATTTCATCAAATAGAGAGATTGAAAAAGATATATCTACCAGAATAAGCACGTCAGCCTAGGCATTCAACAGACTTAGGCGTTCATCTCGTCTCCTTATCACCAGGCTTAGAATTTAAGAATTAAATGTGCTATCCATACTCTTATATGTAGCAGAAACTTTGAGGAATGAACCGAGACATCGACTAAGAATCTGATTCGCTGGTTTTTTTCAGTGGACTCGCAGAAAGATAAGTGTTGATTTTCAGTGAACTCTTGTTTATTTGTTTATTTTATTCGAGGAAATCATGCGATTGTAAGTGCTTTCTATTCGAAGGAAGTCACCAGAAATCGTCGTCTGTGCAAAGTTCGACTCCATCCTTAGCATTAACAGCAACAACACCCATTTTCGATGGGAAACGCGGACACAATGACGATGCGCCTTATGGCGTTTGGCGTGTGCTGTAGCTGCTGTGATGGGGACTGCAACTGTCTTTCTTCTTTCTTCCCCCCCCCCCCCCCCCCAACCCCCACCCTCTTAGCCATTCTGAAAAAAGAAAACCAGGACATGTTATCTAAAATAGAACCAGGACATTTTATTTAAAATAGAACCAGGACATTTTATCTAAAATAGAACCAGGACGTTTTATCTAAAATAGAACCATACATTTTTATCTAAAATAGAGCCAGGACATTTTATCTAAAATAAAACCAGGACTTTTTATCTAAAATAGAACCAGGACATGTTATCTAAAATAGAACCAGGACATTATTATCTAAAATAGAGCTGGGACATTTTATCTAAAATAGGACCAGACCATTTTATAAAAATGAATGACAAGGACAATTTTTAGTATTGCCACCATAACGATGCACATCGGGAACGAACGGTGGGAAACAAAAACATGAATCGAAAGTAGAGAGATTGTTCAGGACTTTTATCATTGTTGGATACAATAGTAATAGATTGTTTATGAAATAAACAATCTAAAATAGATTGTTTATGATTTTTAAATACTGATCCTGCAAAAGATAGAGTCGGACCATTTGAACTTCTGCGACTATCGGTGCTGCAACATCCGTGCGAGAGATAGTCACCATGGTCAGACCATTATGATAATGTAATTAATAAATATAAATATAATAAAGGACTCAGCCTTATAGCAAAAAGACAGAAGTAATGGTAACAACAAAGAAAAAGACACCTCAGTGCAAAATAAAGACAAGTGGAACAATATTAAAACAAGTAAATGAATTTAAATATTTGGGAACAATGTTAACCTAGATGGTAGATGTACAACAGAGGTGAGATGCAGAATGGCTCAGGCAAAAGTAGCTTTCCAAAAAATGAGGTAGATACTATGCAAACCATTTTTTGACAATAGAAACAAGAAGAACAGTTCTTAAATGTTATGTAGAGCCAGTCTTAACATATGGATGTGAATCATGGACAATAGGGCAACAGACGAGAAAATCACTGGAAGCTGTAGAAATGTGGTAGAAATGTGGTAGAAATGTGGTAGAAATGTGGTAGAAATGTGGTAGAAATGTGGTAGAAATGTGGTAGAAATGAAAACGTTCTGAAAGAGGCTAAAGCAAAAAGTGAGCTAATATCCAATATTATGAAAAAACAATCATCATTTTTTGGTCATGTAATGAGAAGGGAACAGCTGGAATATATTGTAACAATTGGAAAAATTCAGGGACGAAGAGATTGAGGAAAGCAAAGAGAAAAAATACCAGACAGCTTAAGAGAATGACTTGGCAGAAGATCAAAAATAGAAATGATAAATAACTGTCGTGATCGAAAGTTGTGAAGAATGATCACCTACGCCAGCAGGCTTTAGTACTTGATGATGATGATGATGAACAAATAAATAAATAATGATAATACCATTCTGCACACTAGATTTAGAAGTGTAGGATAAGGACAGCGATGAGTTTCGAGGGCTTCAAATCTCTGTGAATAGCAGCAATAGGTGGAACATCATCAACGTGTATGCCAGACCGGTAGAACTTAAGGCGGTCGAGGACTGGATCTTTTTGTATGACCTAGAGGAACTGTCAGGTGACAATTTGCTGTCATATGGCGACTTATCTGAAAAGTGTTCCTTGTTGCAGTTTCCTTATATTCCAAGTCCGGATTGCTACCTGAACTACTGAGTTTAGTGCTCAATGCACACCGTGAGCTGTGTGTTTCATCCGGATTGTGTTTCGATATTTCGGTTGCTTAAGATAGATGATGATATCGTATGAAGAAAAACAATTCAGCTGCCTTCACTTTCGGCGCCGCTTGGCCTTATATTTTTTGGCGTGTGCTGTAGCTGCTGTGATGGGGACTGCAACTGTCTTTCTCTCCCCCCCCCCCCCCCCCCCCCCCCCCCACCATTTACCATTTTCTGAAAAAGAAAACCAGGACATTTTAGCTAAAATAGAACCAGGACATTTTATCTAAAATAGAACCAGGACATTTTATCTAAAATAGAACCAGGACATTTTATCTGCAATAGGACCAGACCATTTTATAAAAATGAATGACAAGGACAATTTGTAATTTTAAAAAACGGGGTAATTTATATAAAACAATAGGACATTTAATCTATTTTTTTTGTATGAACATATTGTCTAAAAAATAAACCAAGATATTATATCTCTAAAAAAAGAGCTAGGTCATTTTATCAAAAAAGAATTATAAGACCATTTTATAATTTAAAAAAAAACATAACAGGAGCATTTTATTTAAAACAATGTTAGTGTCACTGTTTTTATTTACTAAACTACCGACACGTATTTGGAGCCGCGATAGCTCAGTGGTTAGTGAACTGGACTACAAAGGACAAGGGGTAGTGTTCGATCCCAACCGACGGCCCGGGTTCACTCAGCCTTAAATGGGTACCGGATTTTTTCTGGGAAAGTAAAGCGGCACGGGCGTAATACCGACCACATTACCCCAAAAATCATGTGCTAAAGGTCTGTAAAATATAGGGTCACTAACACCATATTTCCCTATATGCCACTTGGCGTGACGGGGGTACTTTCCTTTTTTTACCGACACATATTTGTGGGTAGAGCCGTTAGTGAACTGGGCTACTGAACGAAAGAGGTCGAGTTCGTTCCCGAGATTTGATAGTACATTTGATCTATTAGGAAAAAGAACATATTGTCTAAAAAAATAATAAACCAGGACATTTTATATAAAAAGGCAGGAGAATATTTTCTTTTGCTTAAATAAGCAGCACACCTTATATAGAATAACAGGATATTTAATATGAAAAAGAAACATGACAATTTATATATGAAAATGGGATATTTTGTCTGAAAAAAACGTGACATTTTAAATATAAAAATGGGATATTTTATCTGAAAAAGCATGACATTTTAAATATAAAAAGTGGGATATTTTATCTGAAAAAGCATGACATTTTAAATATAAAAATGGGATATTTTATCTGAAAAAAGTATGACATTTTAAATATAAAAATGGGATATTTTATCTGAAAAAGCATAACATTTTAAATATAAAAATGGGATATTTTATCTGAAAAAGCATGATATTTTATATATGAAAAACGGGATATTTTATCTGAAAAAAAGATAGTTTATATAGACAAGAAAGATATTTTGTCTGATAAAAACATGACATTTTATATATGAAAACGGGATATTTTATCTGAAAAAAAACATGATAGTTTATATAGACAAGAAAGATATTTTGTCTGATAAAAACATGACATTTTATATATGAAAACGGGATATTTTATCTGAAAAAAAAACATGATAGTTTATATAGACAAGAAAGATATTTTGTCTGATAAAACATGACATTTTGTATATGAAAACAGGATATTTTATCTTAAAAAGCAAAACATTTTATTTAAAAAAACGAAGGATTATCCACAGAAAGCTCGATACGATAATGCTGTGTTTATTTTCAATGTTATAATGCAAAACAATTCCAATCAAGCAAAATGCAGACACATTTATAGAAAAAGAGAATACACAGTGACAGAAATTTACATTTCCTTGGAAAATGGGAGCCGCGATAACTCAGTGGATGGTGAACTGGACTACAAAGGACAAAGGGTAGGGTTCGATCCCAACCGACGGCTTCCGGGTTCACCCATCCTTAAATGGGTACCGGATTTTTTTCTGGGAAAGTAAAGCAGCACGGGCGTAATACCGACCACATTACCCTAAAAAATCATGTGCTGAAGGTCTGTAAAATATAGGGTCACTAACACCATATTTCCCTACACGCCACTTGGCGTGACAGGGGTACTTTACTTTACTTTTTACTGTAAAATCTGTATCCATCTCTGGCTGACGGAGGCTACTATAATATAATAAGGTAGGCTGTATAATGCCTGGCCTGGAGCAGAACACGCGCCTAAAAAAAAAGGCTTATGCCAATGTCATGGGAAGGCCTTCGCGAAAAGACACTGCCTACGAAGCTAATTTTTCAGCTAGCTGAGTGGCAGTGTTCCCTAGCGTTTGGCTTTTCGCGGCAAGGCGCTGTGCCACTGAGTACGGGTTCGATCCTTCCTTGGTCCATATTTTTTTTTCGGTTGTTGATTATTTGTCATTTTTTCCGAGTGCTGTAAACATACCTCTTCCTCTGAATTGATTCACTGATTATCGCCTCGGAAGTTTCCCTCTATAATAATATTCATTCATTATTATTTGTCTCCAGTCTTAACCACTGGAAACTACTATTCGTGCTGTTTCGTCCTAAATGTTTGTCTGCAACGCAAGTATTCAGCCCTACCCTATCCGGGAGATACTTGTCTTAACTGGAGAAATATTTCCGAGCTGTGATCTCAGCCTTATGCTATAGTCATGGGAAGGCCTTCGCGAAAAGACATTGCATACGAAGATAATTTGTTAGTTAGCTGAGTGGCAGTGTTCCCTAGCCTTTGGCTTTTCGTGGCAAGGCGCTGTGCCACTGAGTACTGGTTCGATCCTGCCTTGGTCCATATTTTTTTCTTTTGTTGATTATTTGTCATTTTTTCCGAGTGCTGTAAACATACCTCTTCCTCTGAATGATTCACTGATTATCGCCTCGGAAGTTTCCCTCTATAATAATATTCATTTATTATTATTTGTCTCCAGCCTAAAAAACAGGACATGTCCTGCAAGGTCCCACCGATTAGAGTTTGAGCAAGAAAAAGACTTCTTAGATAAAGAAATAAAAACCTGAGAGTGCGCGGGGGAGGATAGTGATATTATCTTTATCGTTAATTGAGTGCATTATCGTTGTGTTATTGTTAAACAGCAAGTTGCAACATTTGCGCTTTTCGGTCCAGTGCCTCCGTTTTCACCATGGCATTTTTGACTAACTGGTTGCCTTTCCTAACGAAACGTACTTGCAAGACTGGTTAGTTTGTTGCCATGGGCGCGAAAAAAACACAAATGAAACAAAGACAGAAGACATAGAAAATGAGATAGGGAGAAAACGACACCGAATAAAGGAGACAGTGAGACAGAAGACATAGAAAATGAGATAGGAAGAAAACGACACCGAATAAAGGAGACAGTGAGACAGAAGACATAGAAAATGAGATAGGGAGAAAACAACACCGAATAAAGGAGACAGTGAGCTAGAAGACATAGAAAATGAGATAGGGAGAAAACGACACCGAATAAAGGAAACAGTGAGCTAGAAGACATAAAAAGTGAAATAGATAGATAGATAGATAGATAGATAGATAGATAGATAGATAGATAGATAGATAGATAGATAGATAGATAGATAGATAGATAGATAGATAGATAGATAGATTAGATTAGATTAGATTAGATTAGATAGATAGATAGATAGATAGATAGATAGATAGATAGATAGATAGATAGATAGATAGATAGATAGATAGATAGATAGATAGATAGATAGATAGATAGATAGATAGATAGATAGATAGATAGATAGATAGATAGATAGATAGATAGATAGATAGATAGATAGATAGATAGATAGATAGATAGATAGAAATAAGTCGCCACACACACAAAAATAGAGATAGAGAAACAGACAGACATTTAGACCGAAGTTGCTAAAAATATTTCTATACCAAATTCAGCATAAAATTCAAAAGAGAAAAGAAAATGGAGAATAAGCAGTCGAGATGTCTGAGCTATACACCTTGAATTCGGGGCTAAAAGTGGTGTGTCCATTAGACTGGGGACGTAAAAGTAAACCCATTTGACACCCCCTTTCCCCTCTTAAGGTCTGTGTCCAAATTGGTGATGTCTCCATGCGCGCTTCTCAAATTCGTGTGCAGTTCACTAAAGAGAAGTGACTTTTTAAAAACTGTTTAAAGTGGAGATTATTTCTGTGCGGATCCCAGGACGTCACGAGTCCGGAAGTGACAAATATAACCGCCCACGCAATTAATTCACCCGTCCAAGAGGCAGGAGATAAAAATAGAAATATGGATTTGAGAGAGAAAACGAGGGGTTACCGAGGGAATTGTTGGTGGGGTTGATCGAGAGAAATGGAAGATGTTGTCTTTTTGATAAGGGGGTCATAGAGATCGGGAGAAAGCGAGGGTGAAAAGTGGGATAATGAGATGAGAGTAATGGAGAGTGACTTGAAGGCTTTGTATGTGGTTATCTACAGAATCGGAATCGAAGTGTTTTGAGTAACAATTATGTGGCAGGAATAACTATTATTTGAGAAGAGTTTGGGGAACAATTATATGAGAGGAATAACTATTATTTGAGAAGAGTTTGGGGAACAATTATATGGCAGGAATAACTATTATTTGAGAAGAGTTTGGGGAACAATTATGTGAGAGAAATAATTATTATTTGAGAAGAGTTTTGGTAACAATTATGTGAGAGAAATAACTATTATTTGAGAAGAGTTTGGGGAACAATTATATGAGAGGAATAATTATTATTTGAGAAGAGTTTGGGGAACAATTATATGAGAGGAATAATTATTATTTGAGATGAGTTTGGGGAACAATTGTATGAGAAGAATAGCTATTATTTGAGAAGAGTTTTGGTAACAATAATGTGAGAGAAATAACTATTATTTGAGAAGAGTTTGGGGAACAATTATATGAGAGGAATAATTATTATTTGAGAAGAGTTTGGGGAACAATTATATGAGAGGAATAATTATTATTTGAGAAGAGTTTGGGGAACAATTGTATGAGAAGAATAACTATTAATTGAGATGAGTTTGGGTAATTCTTGTGGTTAGAATAATTATTGTTTGAGAATAATTTGTGTAACTATTATTTGAGAGGAGTTTCAGTAATTATTATTTGAGAAAAGTTTGGGTAATGATTGCTTGATTAATTATGATGTGAGAGGAATTTAAGTAATTATTGTATAAGAGGAATTTAAGTAATTATTATGGGAGAGGAATTTGAGTAATTATTATGGGAGAGGAATTTGAGTAATTATTGGTTATTGGTTATGGAAGGCCTCGGTATCACTGCAAACGAATTAAAAAATTAAAATCCATAATTGCTCAACCGTCCGTGCCAGTGGAATTATCCGAATTACTAACTCATCGCCCAAACAAAGCAAGGTAACTGTAGTCCCCATCGTAGCAGTCTCAGCACACGCCAAAAGACATAAGGCGAAACCGCGCAGAAAGTGAACACAGCCAACTGTTCCCTGTCATACGATATATCATCATTCATCGTAAACAATTGCAATATCGAAACATGATCAAAACGGATGAGACACACAGCTCACGGTGTGCACAGAGCACTTAACTCAGTAGCTCCTGCAACAAGCCGGACTTGGAATATGCGGAAACTGCAACAAGGAACACTTTTCAGACACAGCTTTCAATGGTTCCTGCCACCTATCCACCATATACCGGAACTTCACGTCCTCCCGGAAATGATCGTCATATTGAGAACAAAAATGTATATCGTTTGACGATGTTAGGATATTGTTCTTGACTGCAACCGAACATATAAACACCCTGTTAGTTATAAACACAAAATCATCGGTCGACTTGACAGAGCAGTCCACAGTAAATGCGTTTCAGCTTGTAAATAACTTGCGTCAAAAAATATGCACGTTGGACATTAAACAGCACTAAATGTGACGTAAAGCGCATGACAACACTAGACTAGATGGTGAAAGTCGCTTTTACAAACAATACTTGACTTGTAACTTGAAAAAGGAACATTGCTGGGTGTACTCGGCAGTGCAGATTTACTAATTAGAACATCATTTTGATTTCAACACAGAAACATACGTCAGAGTTGAGTAATTATTATGTAAGAGGAATTTGAGTAAGTATTATGGGAGAGGAATTTGAGTAATTATTATGTAAGAGGAATTTGAGTAATTATTATGCGAGAGGAATTTGAGTAATTATTATGGGAGAGGAATTTGAGTAATTATGGGAGAGGAATTTGAGTAATTATTATGTAAGAGGAATTTGAGTAATTATTATGGGAGAGGGATTTGAGTAATTATTATGGGAGAGGAATTAGAGTAATTATTATGGGAGAGGAATTTGAGTAATTATTATTTGAGGGGAGTTTTAATTTGTGGAATTATATGTGGAGTGTTTAAGTAATTATAAGGGACGGTGTTTTAATATGTAGCCTTATTATGTGAAGCTCTGCGACAATTATTTGTGGAAATAACCGAATTGTTCTAATTGTCCGAAAAGAGTTTGAATAATTATCAGAGAAAATGCAGAAATAATTGTCCTTGGAATGTTTGTTAGTAATTAAGCAAACTTGAAGTCATCTTCCTATTTTACCTTTCATCCCATAATTCTGAGAATCATCGGAGCGCCGCTTCGCCACCCTTCTCCATTTCTTTCTATCTTACGGCATCTTCAATTCCTCAGGGCTGCAAGGTCAAGGTCTGGCCATTCATTGGTGTTATTTCCCCCATCTGGAGGCGAAGGCGCGCCTCCCAGCACCAGAGCTGGAAGTTGTCAGCGACCCACAGCTGACGGCTTGCGCCAGGATCGGTGAACCAGAACCATCCAGACCCTGTTCCACCTCTCCGTGGTGCCTCTAGTAACAGACTAACCTGTCTAGTCTGGCCAAGCGAGTAGGGATCGAAGAGGGAAGACAACCCGGTACTCAAAAATGTCATGCTGAAGTCGGATGTGCTGGGCCAAAGGCGCAAATATCACAGTTATACTGTAAACCACAATACAACGCAGACACGCCTATTTAACGTCCTTTTAAGGGCGGATGACGACGAGGTACACTCACTAAGTCATTGAGCGAACGCAAGCAAGCATTTTCCCCATCTCTTTCTCTGCGTACCTCTCCTTCTTGCTCATTCCATAGCTTCTCGTAGAATTATCTTTCCTAGGCCAGACGATAGAGATACGTTGTGAAATCATTTAATTATGCCTTTATTCACAATTATCATAAATTCATCTTGTGCTTTGATTAATAATTTCATCTTTTTGTAAAATTTGTATTTATTTGTGATACAATCTACGTAAGAGATATCCAAATCTTACCATTAACATTTCATCTCTACCCAAAATCTTACCAATAACATTTCATCTCTACCCAAAATCTTACCATAATATGTCATCTCTACCCAAAATCTTACCATTAACATTTCATCTCTACCCAAAATCTTATCATCAACATTTCATCTCTACCCAAAATCTTACCATAACATTTCATCTTTACCCAAAATCTTGCCAATAACATTTCATCTCTACCCAAAATCTTATCATCAACATTTCATCTCTACCCAAAATCTTACCATAACATTTCATCTCTACCCAAAATCTTACCAATAACATTTCATCTCTACCCAAAATCTTACCAATAACATTTCATCTCCACCCAAAATCTTACCAATAACATTTCATCTCTACCCAGAATCTTACCAATAACATTTCATCTCTACCCAAAATCTTACCAATAACATTTCATCTCTACCCAAAATCTTACCAATAACATTTCATCTCTACCCCAAAATCTTACCAATAACATTTCATCTCTACCCAAAATCTTACCAATAACATTTCATCTCTACCCAAAATCTTACCAATGACATTTCATCTCTACCCAAAATCGTACCATAACGTTTCATTTCTACCCAAAATCTTACCAATAACATTTCATCTCTACCCAAAATCTTACCAATAACATTTCATCTCTACCCAAAATCTTACCAATGACATTTCATCTCTACCCAAAATCGTACCATAACGTTTCATTTCTACCCAAAATCTTACCAATAACATTTCATCTGCAGCCAAAATCTTACCAATAATATTTCATCTCTACCCAAAATCTTACGAAAACATTTCATCTCTACCCAAAACCTTACGAAAACATTTCATCTCTACCCAAAACCTTACGAAAACATTTCATCTCTACATCTTGTACATTTGTCAAATGCAAGGCTGACTTCTGGTGTTATTGATTTATGTGAGAGTCATCATCATTGCACTCCAACAATGTCCAAAGGTGTTCAGATTCATCAAGTCTCACAGTGTCCAGCGACTGACAACTCCAGTTCTGTGTTGGTTGATAAGTCTTCTTATACGCCAACTAAGTTTCTCGTTTCTGGCTGTGCCCATCTTAGCTTCCATCTCTTTTATCCGAATGAGTGACATGGACTCATGGTTGTCGTCCTGTGCCTTCCCCTACACAGCGCGGCTAACCAACATGTCCGCTCTTCATTTCCCCATACTCCCGCATGTCCAGGGACTTAGACAAAGGTGACCTTACGTATTTTTGACTTTGCAAGAACTCTACCCATTGCAAGCGTACAGAGCCCGCCTCCACTTTTTTTTATTATTATTGTGCTCATCAAATCACTCATCGGACCATATATTGTTTGTTTTCTTATGTTTTTGTTTATTTGTCATTTTTTGTGAGTGCTGAGTGCATACCACTTCCTCCCATGATTCCCTGTACTCTTGTGACTCTGTCACTGTACAGATGAATGCCCTGGACACTGCCGTCACCTCTATCGACATGCCACTCGTGGTCATAACGAATGTTCCACTGTCTTCTTTGATTATTCTCACGTCGGATGTGTTGAACCGGAATGCACAGATATCGCAGAAAGCACCTACCAATGGTGATATTAAAACTGTGGGAAGGCATGGAATGATCTTAAAAGAATGTCAAAAAACAGAACAACTTGGAAAGTGTTTGTTGAAGACCTATGCTCCACAGGGAGCTGAAAGATAGAAGAAGAAGACCTACCATTGCAACCCGCCCCTTCCCTTTTTTACACTTCCCCCTCCCCAAAGAAAAAAAACGAAATTCACAGCAATGGTGAGTTTAAAATTGCACATCGTCACCTTTATTGATTCTTGCACACTGGGGGGGGGGGGGGGGGGGGGGGGGAAGAGAGAGGAGGAGAGAAGAGGGAGAACCACCAAAAAGTTGTGACGTTTTCAGAATTGCAAACAGGGGTGGTTGTTGGTAAAGTGACGTCAGCCGTCTATAGATGAAGTCATTATTGAAGATGTCACAAGCGTGGGGTGCTTTCGAAAGAATCCTCTCAGTCCTTCGGATTTGAATGGGCAATGAGAGCTGCACATGCTAGGGCAGACTGTGCACGATTCCCCGCGGAAACGATTGCAATTGAAACTAAACTCCTTCAAATAAAGATCATCATGTGCCATACCGGTTGGCGCAGGCGATCATGTCCTTCCATAACCTTCTATTCATCGTGCATCGTATCAGTTCTGTTGTTAACTGTTTTCATGCCATGACACCAAACTATCTAGTATTTTGTCTCGTTGTCGTCGGCGATCTCTCTTTTCGTGCATGTTTCCAGCTGTAACCAAGTATTCCAACTTTCCTCTTCTCGTGATGTGCACGAAAAATGTTGATTGTTTCTTTCTGATGTTTCTTATGAGCTCCCTTTTTATGTTGGCCTCTTTGTCCAGGGAACTTTCAATATTCGTCTGAGAAATCCCATCTCTGTGGCCTCTAATCGTCTTTTCATTTGTTTGTTTACTGTCCATGATTCGCTTCCATAGGTCAGAACTGGCCCTATATAGAAACGATGGACTCTCTTTCTCACTTAAAATAAGTAACGAAACAATACAACGCCTGAGAACCGTTGTTGACAATGTTGACTCGTTCCGTCGAGTATTGGACAAACTGGACATGTCTGAATCGGTTATGCTGTCAAGGAATGCCATCTCTTACTTGCTGACACACGCTTCAAGACATTCCCAACAAAACAATGTCAATTGTCTAAATCTAGTGAGAGAGTTCGTCTATATAGAGATAAGCACAGATATCAAATATAAAAAAAAAGTAAAGTGCCCCCGTCACGCCAAGTGACGGGAATATGGTGTTAGTGACGATAAATTTTACAGACTTACGGCACATGATTTCTGGGGTAATGTGATCGGTATTACGCCCGTGCCACTTTACTTTCCCAGAAAAAAAATCCGGTACCCATTAAAGACTGGGTGAACCCGCGGAAGCCGTCGGTTGGGATCGAACCCTACCTCTTGTCCTTTGTAGTCCAGTTCACTAACCACTGAGCTATCGCGGCTCCCAAATATCAAATATATCAAATATTAAATACTCTGATAGGCCACGAGTAGAGTTGCAAAGAACATGCAAAATAAACATAAAATGGTATAGAGCCACTAAACTAATAGAAAGACAAACAAACTACAACGTTTCGGTGAAAGCCTTCATCAAGAATAATCTATATAGGGCCAAATCTGACCTACAGATGGGAATCATGGACAGTAGACAAACAGAACGACAAATACAGGCTACAAAGACGGGATTTCTCGGAAGAATTTGAGAGCTACCTGGACAGCAGGAGAAATACCAGCGAGGACTCACACAAGGTGGTCAGCACACAAAGAGAGATCATAAAAAGCACATCAGAGAGAAACAGTCGATATATTTCAAGCACATCATGAGAAGTGGAATACTTGGAATACTTGGTTACAACTGGCAAAATACACGGAAAATAAGATCTCGGACGTCAAAGTGAGAAGATACTAGATAGATTGGTGTTATGGCATGGTAAACAGTCAACAACAGAATTGATACGATGCACTGTAGAAAGAGAATTGTGGAAGGACATGATCGTCTGCGCCAACTGGTTTGGTACATGATAGTGATGATATCTATAATAGTTTACGGTATATAATATACTGGGAGCCGCGATAGCTCAGTGGTTAGTGAACTTGACTACAAAGGACAAGAGGTAGGGTTCGATCACAACAGACGGCTTCCGGTCCACCCAACCTTTAATGGGTACCGGATTTTTTTCTGGGAAAGCAAAGCGGCACGGACGTAATACCGACCACATTACCCAAAAATCATGCGCCGAAGGTCTGTAAAATGTATGGTCACTAACACAATATTCCCTATACACCTCTTGGCGTGACGGGGGTACTTTACTTTTTAAAAGTATAATATTCTGAATATGCCTTTTGTAAGTTACCTTGTGCAAGTATAAACAAATTACCCTGGAAAGCAAAATGCAGAACACTATATATATCTAGCATTTCTCTAGACGAATGAAGACTTATGATAAGATATCTTAAGATAAATTGTATTGTTTGTTATAACAAAAAGAATAGTCGACAGGCTCGTTAGCTGGTCTGGCACTGAGTGTGGCCTTGATTGCTTGCGTTCGCCCGATGACTAAAGGAGTACACCTCTTCGTCATCCACCATTAATAGGACGTTAAGTGGGCGTGTCTGTGTTGTGTTGTGGTTAGCAGTATAACTGTTATATTTGCGCCATTCGGCCCAAAACATCCGATTTCAGCACGACATATTTGTATACCGGGGTGTCTACCCTCTTAGATTCCTATTCATTTGGCTAGACTAGACAATTTAGTCTGTTACTGGAGGTACCATGGAGAGGTGGAGCAGGGTCTGGATGGTTTTGGTTCACTGATCCTGGCGCACAAGCCATCAGCTGTGGGTCGCTGACAACTTCCGGCTCTGCTGCTGTGAGGCGCGCCTACATCTCCAGTGTGGCCTTAATCAGGACAAAGCGGACACCGTCAAGTTTATTCTTTATTCCTTTAAGAGAAGATGAGGAATATGGTTGGGACAATGATGTACATACATAAGAGACTGGTGAGTCTAAAGGTTGAAAAGTGATCTCATCGATTCGGAATGCTTAGTGGGAAAAGCTGATGTTATGGTTATGGTTATGGTTATGGTTATGGAAGGCCCCGGTATCACTGCAAATGAATTAAAAATCTATAATGAGCAGATGTATCTATAATCACCACCATACAGGAACAATCATTCTGCATACGCTTCGATAAAAGCTGGAACAGCCGGTGGAGCGGATATGGGGTACCTTGACTGCAATGAAACTTATTCTTTGAATAGAAAGGAATTACAATTCTATTAATCGCCTATTATTTTATTAATATCTTCCCTCACCCCTCCAAAAAAAAAATTAAAAATTAAAAAAATAGTCTACAAACACCATGAAAATGTGGCGTTCCTTGTCTAACCATAACTGTCGTGCAAACTGGCAAAGTCTGAGCTCACTATAAATCCAATCACTAAAGATTTGTTCAGAGGGTATTTTCAGCCATCTTCAGGTCTAAACTGATTTATTTTGGTCTTGCTTAATAACCTCGAATGATTATTTTTTGCAAGTAGTAAATTAGCTTATCTCCACGCTTTCCCGTTCCATGTCCGACATCCGAACGTGTCTGGGTGTCAAATTTTGAATATTTAGGTGATGTTGAGTCTGAAAAGTCCAAATTATTAAAATATTTGGCTTATTCTTCGCGGGTTGTAAACTTGAAAAAAGAGAGAAATTGGTGGGGACAATCTTTGCGATGTTGTCTTGTCTTTTGGAAAGTTGACCTGTTAATCCATTCAACGTCCATTGATTTGGAGAGGCAAATATTCCGAATTTTCTGCTTCCTTCTTTGCTTTTCTTAGTTTTCTTCTTCTTCTTTCCATTCTCCCTTTTCTTCGCAATCTTTCTTCTTCTTCTTCTTCTTCTTCTTTTTCTTCTTCTCTTTCTTGTTCCTGTTTTTCCTCTCTTTCAATTTGTTTCTCCCTTTTTTTAACTTCTTATTCCCTCTCTTTTTCTTCACTTTTCTTCTTCTTCTTCTTCCTCGCATTCTTTCTCTTTTGCTTTTTCTTATTTTGTTTTTCTCTTCTTCTTAATCTTTCTTAACCTTCTTCTTTCCTTCTTCTTCGCTTTCATTCTATTCTTTACTTTCTTCTTCTTTCTCGTTTTTTTTCGTCTTCTTTGCTTTTTTCTTATCTTCCTTCGTTTCTTTCTTGCTTTCTCATTCCTCTTCATTTTCTTTCTCTTTGCTTCATTGTTCCAAATATTCACTTTATTCCTTTCCCTTTTCTTTGTTTTGTCCGCTTCTTCTCTGTTTTGTTATTAAGATTCTTCTTCTCTACCGTCTTCCTTCCCTTCATTAACTTCTTCTTCATCTTATTTGCTTTCTACTTCATCTTCTCTTCTTGTTCACTTCCATCTTGTTCTTCTCCTATTATCTTCTGTTTTCTTACTTTTAGTCCCATTTTTTTTACAACAATCACATTAATCTGTTTAACAAACGTGACCTACTATGGTAGGCTACTTCCGTCACCATTAAGAAATGAAGAAAATTCTGGCAAAAATTCGCGTCACCTCTCTAGGACTTGCACAAAGCAAAGAGCCCTTGAGAACCTTCTCGACTGTTTTATTGCTTGTGAAATATCCATTTTACACAAGCCTTTACTTTATAGACATTTAAATTCACCCACTTATTTGAATTGTCTGCCGCCTATCGTTATGTTGATGTTCTGTTTTCCATTTGCAATATTCATGACTTTTGACTTGTTGATGTTGATATGCCGATGCTAGCCGCGATAGCTCAGTGGTTAGTGAACTGGACTACAAAGGACAAGAGGTTTACCCAGCCTTAAATTGGTACCGGATTGTTTTTTGGGAAAGTAAAGTGGCACGGGCGTGATACCGACCACATTACCCAAAAATCATGTGCTGAAGGTCTGTAAAATTTATGGTCACTAACACCATATTCCCTATATGCCACTTGGCGTGACGGAGCTCTTTACTTTACCTTTACTAGCCTTTACAGACACAAATTTATTTAAAGAAAACACGTAGCAGAAAAACACATACACTATACCTACCCACAGGACTCTTGGTCCCACATATACACAGATGGCTCTGCTACAAACGCCACCAGAAATGGAGGGGGGAGGTGTGTTCTTGATGCTGAATAATCAGGACGAAGTCACCAAGTCAATAGCTACTGGACAATTCTCAAACAACTTTAAAGCAGAAACTGATGCCATCAGAGATGCTACAACACTGGCTACTCAACACAAAAATAACATGCACAATAAATTGGTAATTCTGACTGATGCCCTGTCAGTACTATCAGCTCTAAAAAGCCTCAAGAACAATGAACTATATGACTTGAGAACAACCCTGGACCAACTATGCAATAACTTCCAGAGAGTAGTCATTCAGTGGATACCATCACACTGTAATATACACGGGAAAGAACGCGCAGACAAATTAGCTAAAGAGGGAGGGAGATTACCACAAGAGAACCATCCGCTCAGTTATGATGAAGCCAAATCCATCCTCAAGGGTCATTTCCATGGAAAATGGAAACGAGAACACTCAAAGCATAACGAGAGGGACGGATACCACCAACTATCAAGGATGGATCATGTCATCATACTACGCCTACGCACAGGCCACAATAGAATGAGAAATCACATATTCACCAAATTCAAAATAGGTACAACCAGCCTATGCCACTGTACACTGGACAATATGACTACAAAACATGCTCTACAGGATTGCCCCCAGTACACAGACCTGAGAAGAGCAATGTGGTCCACGCCCACCTCCCTGGAAGAAAGACTATATGGGGCAATCGATTCGCTTAAACAGACAGCTGACTTCATGAGAGAGTCTGAAATCCTACTCTGATTGAGTCTTGATCGCAGAGAGAAATGTATCCACTTGTACAAATGTATCCGAATAGCAGAAGCTCGTTAATGTCCTCTGTCACCGATGGGTTGTGCTTTCGATGGGTTGGCTAACTTACTTATTTAGTCCATGCAGGTCCCTGGTGGCCAACTTAAGGTTGACCGTGGGCCAGACTATAGCCAAGGACAGGAGCAGAGTATCGTCAAAAAGTGCATGATATAATTTAGAAAGTTGAACTACTTGATTACAACTGGCAAAATAAAAGGAAAGAGAGATCGCAGACGACAAAGAGAGAGAGAAAATACTGGATACCGTGGTGTCATGGCATGGAAAACAGTCAACAGTAGAACTGATACAATGCACTGTGGATAGAAGATTGTGGAAGGACATGATCGCCTACGCTAACCGGTATGGCACATGATGACGGTGATTTAAAATAGTAACTCTGCAAGTACCACAGAGTTGCCCTGCAGTGGATCCCATCTCACTGTGCAATACCAGGAAACGAGAAAGCGGATCATATGGTGGATAGGCTGCAGGAACCATTGAAGACTATGCATGAAAAGTGTTCCTTGTTGCAGTTTCCTCATATTCCAAGATCCATGGGGGACTGGTTGGTCTCGAGGCAAGACGCCGGCCTCGAGACAGAGAGGTTGTGGGTTCAAATCTCGGCTACACCGGTTGGGATTTTTATTTATGATTTCTCTCTGCGGCAACAACCCCTGGTCTCAGAAGCAAGGCCCGGCTTGAAACGTCAATTACTCATCGACGGAAAAAAACACGAGTTCCTCCAAAGTCGGAGTTATCTGCCTGTGCGGCGAGGGACCCCTGTGCACACGGCTGCCAGGGAAAAATGGATTAGCACGCAAAATTCAGTCCCTAGTCTCTAGGGACTTCGACAAAGTTGAAAGCTGGCGAACGCAACAACAACAATAGCAATAAGAAACAGATAATTAAATCAATCAGAGGACCACAAACCCCAAATCAGGATGCATTTCATAATAGGAATAGATGGGAACAAGTTATCATTATACGCCTCAGAACTGGACATAATTGACTCCACAGTCGCATGTATACAAAATTCAAGATCGGCACCTCAACTACATGTATATGTGGACAGGCACCCAAGACTGCTGAACACATACTTCAAGACTGCACTGAATATAGTAGACTGAGGAAAATCCATTGGCTCATAGATACAACACTACAGACAAAACTATATGGGCCACTGCAAGAATTAAAAAGACAGTAAAATTTATACAAGAAACGACATTGCAGATACAGACAATACTTATTGCGAAATAAGATAGATAGATAGATAGATAGATAGATAGATAGATAGATAGATAGATAGATAGATAGATAGATAGATAGATAGATAGATAGATAGATAGATAGATAGATAGATAGATAGATAGATAGATAGATAGATAGATAGATAGATAGATAGATAGATAGATAGATAGATAGATAGACAGATAGACAGATAGACAGATAGACAGATAGACAGACAGACAGATAGACAGACAGACAGACAGACAGACAGACAGACAGACAGACAGACAGACAGACAGACAGATAGACAGATAGACAGATAGACAGATAGATAGATAGATAGATAGATAGATAGATAGATAGATAGATAGATAGATAGATAGATAGATAGATAGATAGATAGATAGATAGATAGATAGATAGATAGATAGATAGATAGATAGATAGATAGATAGATAGATCAAACACTTTCAGCTCCATGTTGAGCATAGGTCTTCAACAAACACTTTCCAAGCCGATCTGTTTCTTGCCATTCTTTTAAGATCATTCCATGTCTTCCCCATCATCTTCATTTCTGCTTCAATCTGTCTTCTTCAAGAATATTTTGGTCTTTCTCTTTGTCCTTTTCCTTGGAGATTCCAAAAAAGGGCCGTTGTTTAATACTCTCAGTTGGCTTCTACAGTGTGTCCCCCATCCAGCGCCATTGTCTTTGCAGTATCTCTTTATCCCCTGGTATTTGACTGGTACTTTCCCCATAATAAGCTTTGTGGTTCTTTCGAATAAACTCTTTCAACCCTCCGGCTTAAACAGGTGGCAATGATCTTTTAGGTGATAAATCTGAGAGTCGCTGACCTATAATTGGTTTAGTAATTAATCTGCGTATTGCCTTTACTTACACCCGATATAAAACACGACATAAATATTGAACGTGGTTGGACCTCAATGATCAGGTAATGAGAGTGTAATCATTTGTGACGTAAATAATTCAATGGGTGTGTAACCGTGGAGGTAGGTTAGCCATATCTTCTGATGATATTAGAGAATTATGTACAAGGGATGTTCAACATATAACAATAATCATCATCATCATCAATTTTTGCTGTCTCCGCAACGAAGGTTGGCTACCATGGAGCACCATTCCGCTCTGTCTCTTGCTTTGATGGTGCAGGTTGTCATATAGGTGCCATGGAGTACGGGTTCGAATCCTGCTTCGGACCATATATTGTTCTCTGTTTTTTTCTGTTGTTGTTTGTCTGTCATTTTTTCCGAGTGCTAACACATACTTCTTTGTTCTATTATTCCATATAAGTTGACTTGTCCATCTTTTGATGTTACTCGTTCATGTTAGTCTTGGTTTGCCTATGCCTCTTTTATCATGTATTTTCCCTTCCAATATTACTTTTAGTAGGCTGTTGTGTCTTTTAACATGCGCCAGAAATCGCATTTGTCTTGTTTGAATTGTGGTTAGTAGTTGTCTTCTCATTTTCAGTTGTTTTAATACTTCATCGTTTGTTTTGTTTTCTTTTCTTTTCATCGAATTCCAACATATAATACTAAACTTTCTTTTTTGTTAAATTTGTTTAGGAAAAAATATATGCAGCATATCTAAACATCGAGCGAGATCAAAATGTCATTATCTGTCGGTTGATTGCAGGGGTACAGATAAATTCCAAAACTGAGTCTGTGAATGACCTGCGTTACAAACAAAGAACAGACATTGGATTTATTTTTGTTTTGCGGAAAACACCACAAGCATTTATAGGTGATTAAATCGTGTGTATAGAGAGATAGTAGTGTACAAAAGCGCTGTCAGTTGTTGCAAACGCGGTTTTCATCACCGGTGGAAGGATGAAATCAGTTTGTCTGGTCAGCCACGCTCCAGGAGGCCATACACAGAAGTGACGCCTGCAAAGCTGCAACATGTCGATACATTTATTTGTGACAATGGGCGAGTTACAACAAAACAACTTGCTGTTCAACTTGACATCTTTGTGCGTGGGTGCCAATACAATCATCTACCAATTAGCATATTCATGGGTGTTTGCCTGTGGGTTTCTCCAGGACAATGGGAGTTTGCGCACTCGATAACGCACAGTAATTTCAATGGACTGTCCTTCCTCACTTTCACTACGAACCCGATCTTGCACCTTCTGAATATTTTCTTCTACGCCCTTTAAAATACGCAATCCGAGAGAGGGGATTTCACGACGATAAGGAAGTCATCAATCAAGCACGAGGATGGCTGAGTGATCAACTTGCACAGTGGTACCATGAGACGAGGATGGCTGAGTGATCAACTTGCACAGTGGTACCATGAGACGAGGATGGCTGAGTGATCAACTTGCACAGTGGTACCATGAGACGAGGATGGCTGAGTGATCAACCTGCACAGTGGTACTGTGTGACGAAGATGAGTGAGTGATCAACCTACACAGTGGTACCATGAGACGAGATGACTAAGTGGTCAACCTACACAGTGGTATCATGAGACGAGGATGACTGAGTGGTCAACCTACACAGTGGTATCATGAGACGAAGATGACTGAGTGGTCAGCCTACACAGTGGTATCATGAGACGAAGATGACTGAGTGGTCAGCCTACACAGTGGTATCATGAGACGAAGATGACTGAGTGGTCAGCCTACACAATGGTATCAAGAGACGAAGATGACTGAGTGGTCAGCCTACACAGTGGTATCATGAGACGAGGATGACTGAGTGGTCAGCCTACACAGTGGTATCATGAGACGAAGATGACTGAGTGGTCAGCCTACACAGTGGTATCATGAGACGAAGATGACTGAGTGGTCAACATACACAGTGGTATCATGAGACGAAGATGACTGAGTGGTCAGCCTACACAGTGGTATCATGAGACGAGGATGACTGAGTGGTCAGCCTACACAGTGGTATCATGAGACGAAGATGACTGAGTGGTCAGCCTACACAGTGGTATCATGAGACGAGGATGACTGAGTGGTCAACCTACACAGTGGTATCATGAGACGAAGATGGCTGAGTGGTCAGCCTACACAGTGGTATCATGAGACGAGGATGACTGAGTGGTAGGCCTACATAGTGGTACCATAAGACGAGGATGACTGAGTGGTCAACATACATAGTGGTATCATGAGACGAGGATGACTGAGTGGACAGCCTACACAGTGGTACCATGAGACGAGGATGACTGAGTGGTCAGCATACACAGTGGTACCATGAGACGAGGATGAGTGAGTGGTCAGCCTACACAGTGGTACCATGAGACGAGGATGAGTGAGTGGTCAGCCTACACAATGGTACCATGAGACGAGGATGAGTGAGTGGTCAGCCTACACAGTGGTACTGTGAGGTCTGACATGTCGATGGCACAAAGCCATATATACTTGCACAGTGATTGTGTAAAAATTTTAAAAAAATTGACAAGCGCAAAACCTTTACTCAGAAAAAAAGTGTTTCCTGTAAAATTATGTGACTAACCCATCGGAAAAAAAAAAAAGAAATTACAAATTTAACAAGCAAAAGCTTTAATAATTAACGTTTGTTTACAAAACAAAACAAATGTAACTCACAGCAGTTTGTCACTGCTACCTGAGTTGATCTGCTCATTTTTTCTTTCCATGTAGATAAAATGCAAACAATACTTTAATTATATTCCTACATGTAAAGTGGTTAGAAGAAGCTTGAACTTAATTTTTTTTTTTTTTCTGTTGGTAGTGGAAATGGAATTTGTAACCCGGAAACTCAAATTTACCAGTCTTTTTGTTAGGATCGTTAACTACTAAAATATCACTCATAGATAGATACTAAAAGACACTTAAGCTGAAAATCTAGCTTTTAGTGTCTGGTGTCACAAAATGAAACCACTACCATAAAATATCAGTTTTAAGAATGAGAGGAATGTATTCGGTTCTGGACATTTTCTTCCATAAATGCTCAGAAAAATACACGGTTAGAATGTCATTTTGATTTGAAAATAAACAACTGTGAACTACACCTGAGATGGAGAGGCTTGGATTATGAATATGCTTCGTTCGGTGTCTCCAGCAATTTGTGGGTATTCTAATTGTGGATATTCAAATTTTGGGTATTCAAAGTGTCGTATTACAATAGTGGGTATTAAAATTGTGGGTATTAAAATTGTGGGTATTCTTATTGTGGGTGCTCTAATTTTGGGTATTCAAATTGTGAGTATTCTAATTATGGATATTCAAAATTTAGGTATTCTAATTGTGGGCATTCTAATTGTGGATATTCAAATTTTGGGTATTCAAAGTGTCGTATTACAATTGTGGGTATTAAAATTGTGGGTATTCTTATTGTGGGTGCTCTAATTTTGGGTATTCAAATTGTGAGTATTCTAATTATGGATATTCAAATTTTAGGTATTCTAATTGTGGGCATTCTAATTGTGGATATTCAAATTTTGGGTATTCAAAGTGTGAGTATTACAATTGTGGGTATTAAAATTGTGGATGTTCTAATTTTGGGTATTCAAATTGTGAGTATTCTAAATATGGATATTCTAATTGTGGGCATTCTAATTGTGGGTTATTCTAATTGTTGGTTACTCTAATTGTTGGTATTTTAATTGTGGGTACTCTAATTGTGGATATTCTATTTGTGGGTATTCTAATTGTGGGTATTCTAATTGTGGGTTATTCTAACTGTGGGTATTCTAATTGTGGGTATTCTAATTGTGAGTATTCTGAGTGTGGGTATTCTAATTGTGAATATTCTAATTGTAGGTATTCTAATCGTGGGTATTTTAATTGTGAGTTATTCTAATCCAGTTACTTTGAAAATTACAATATATTTTTTTTCCATTTATAGATTGAGATGGTGCAAGTCCAGTAAATTTTTATTTAGAAACAAAAGCTCTAAATGTATTTAACTAGTTCTACAGCTTACAGGTAAAGAGATGTCTGTATGTACCTTCTTTTTGATCCCATAACTATGGGATCGTTGGAGATCCCCTGACAGACTTCGTCAACCTCTTTTTTCGTTCTAACTTTAGTCATTCTTTGGGACTGTGCACTGTCAAGGCCTGGCCATTCTTTGATGGTATCTTCCCGTCTCTTTCTTAGCCTATTTCTCCTTCTCGCTTCTTTTACAATTCCCTGCAAAATGTTCTTTGCCGGGTTGGACAAACGTGATACACCGCTAAGCCATGTTACTGTACGCCTCTTTTCTTAATAGTCAAAAGGTTATCTCGAACTTCGATTGCATGTTGCATCCTTTTGTGAACCTTTTCATTTGTGATCAGTTTTCTTAGTGTGTGTCCTGTCCATCTCCATTTTCTATTCATAATCTATTGCTAAGATTGACGCATGTTTTGTTCTTTCCTAGATATCTTCTTATACCACTTTATGTTCATAACATATATCATATATATATATATATATATATATATATATATATATATATATAATATATATATATATATATGTATATATATATATATATATATATATATATAAAATGATGATAATAATAATAATATTGATCATCATCATCAAGTGCCGGGCCTGCTGGCGTTGGTGATCCTGTCTTTCCACAATTTTCGATCTCGACAGTTATTTATCACTTCTGTTGTTGACCTTCTGCCAAGCCATTTTCTTAAGCTGCCTGGTATTTTTTCTCTTTCCTTTCCTGTATCTCTTCGTCTCTCAATTTTCCCAGTTAATAATATTAATAAATATGCATAATATACATATATATCAATGGCGTAAGATCTTAATGTGCCACGGGTGCGGCGCACTTTCAAGAGAATAAGTGAAACTACTAACATTTATTTGTTATAATATGTTTAATATGTTACTAATTTACAACAATTTAATACGGCATTGGTATTATTGCATAATTACTGATGTATGAATGTCGAATTCAGCAAACGTTAAAGCTTTGTCTACGAATAATCAGATGGGCTCCTGCTTTAATGTTAACTTAAACCAGAGTTTGATGTCTTTTTTGTTTGGTGTGCTGTATTAATCTAGCACGCAGTGGTGCTATAATTAAACTTAATAGTGAGACAACAGATATACTTGCCAAATTTAGAATAGCCGGCTTTACTTGGTTTTATAGGAATTGAAGTCAACGGGCACAACATAAACACCCTGCAATATGCGGATGACACAGTCTTAATAGCAGAGACAGAGAAAATGAACTACATGAAAGGATATGAATAATAATAAAAGAAAGCAACAAGACAGGTCTTAGTTTGAATAGTAAGAAAACAGAAGTAATGGTCATATCGAAGAAACAAATATCACCATCACGCAACGTTGAAAATAAATAGGACAATCCTGAAACAAGTGCAAAGAATCAAATACTTGGACACAATAATTGAGGCTCAGTTTGAAAAGTGTTCCTTGTTGCAATTTCCTCATATTCCAAGTCCGGCTTGTTGCCGGAGCTACTGAGTTTAGTGCTCTGTGCACACCGTGAGCTGTGTTTTTCATCCAGATTATGTTTCGATATTCCTATTGCTTATGATGAATGATAACATCGTATGAAGAAGGACAATTCAGCTGTGTTCAATTTCGGTGCCGCTTGTCTTTTGGCGTGTGCTGTAGCAGCTATGATGGGGACTTCTGCTGCTTTTCTTTGTTTGGATCCTTCAATGAGATGAATTTTAATTCTGATGATTCCACTGGCACGGCCGGTTGAGCAGTTATGGATTTTAATTCGCTTGCAGTGATACCGGGGCCTTCGACTAACCGAACCTAACCTAACCTAATAACATCAGATGGAAGCTGCATCACGAAAATAAGAAGCAGAATAGATCAGGCCATAATATTTCAGAAAATGAAAAACATCTTGTGCAACAAGTCTATGTCAATAGAAGTGAGAATCGGCGCTATTGATAATCAATTCTGACCTATGGAAGTGAATCATGGGCAGTAGACAAACAAAAGAAAAGACAATTAGAGGCCACTGACATGAGATTTCTCAGAAGAATGTTGAAAGTTCCCTGGACAGCAAAAAAGACCAATAAGGGTATTCTCAAAGAGGCCAACATAAAAAGGGAACTCTTAAAAAACATAAGAAAGAAAAACATCAAACATTTTCGGGCACATCATGAGAAGAGGAAAGTTGAAGTATTTAGTTACAACTGTCAAAGTACAGGGAAAGAGAGATCGCGAACGACAAAGAGAGAAGATACTTTATAGCTTAGCATAGACAACAGTCAACAACAGAATTGAAGCGATGCACTGTGGACAGAAAATTGTGGAAGAACATGATCGTCTGCTTCAACCGGTATGACAAAGGATGAAAAGATGATGATGATGATGATGATGATGATGATGATGATGATGATGATGATGATGATGATGATGATGATGATGATGATGATGATGATGATGATGATGATGAAAGTTGGCTGTGAAGGTGATAAGGAGGCAACAAGTAAAAAGTAAGTAAAGAGCCCCGTCACGCCAAGTGGCGTATAGAGAATATAATGTTAGTGACCATAATTTCTATAGACCTTCGGCACATGATTTTTGGGGCAATTTGGAGAAGGAGGTAGCACACAGCTTTTATGGGAGCCGCGATAGCTTAGTGGTTAGTGAACTGGACTACAAAGGACAAGAGGTAGGGTTCGATGCCAACTGACGGCTTCCAGGTTCACCCGGCCTTAAATGGTGACCGAATTTTTTTCTGGGAAAGTAAAGCGACATGGGCGTAATATCGACCACATGACCCCAAAAATCGTGTGCTGAAGGTATGTAAAATATAGGGTCACTAACATCATATGGTAACAACAAAGAAAAAGACATCACCTCTGTGCAAAATATAGACAAGTGGAACAATATTAAAACAGGTAAATGAAATTAAATATTTGGGAACTTTGTTAACCTCAGATGGAAGATGTACACAAGAGGAGATGCAGAATGGCTCAGGCAAAAGCAGCTTTCCAAAAAATGAGGAAGATACTATGCAATCCATTTTTGACAATAGAAACAAGAAAAAGAGTTCTTAAATGTTATGTAGAGCCAGTCTTAACATATGAATGCGAATCATGGACAATAGGACAACAGACAAGAAAATCACTGGAGTCTAGAAATGTGGTTTTACAGAAGAATGTTGAGAGTACTATGGACAGCTAAGAAGAGTAATGAAGATGTTCTGAGAGAGGTCAAAGCAAAAAGAGAGCTAATTTCCAATATTAGGAAGAAACAATCATTTATTTTTTGGCCATGTAATTAGAAGAGAACAACTGGAATATATTGTAACAACTGGACAGATTGAGGGACGAAGAGATAGAGGGAAGCAAAGAGAAAAAATAACAGACAGCTTAGGATAATGGCTTGGCAGAAGGTCAACAACAGAAATGATAAATAGCTGCCGAGATCGAAAGTTGCGGAGAGACATGATCACCTACGCCAACTGGCCCGGTACTTGATGATGATGATGAACATCATATGCTATATACGCCATTTGGCGTGACGGGGCTCTTCCCTTATTTATTTATTTATTTTTTTTTACACAGCTTTTATGAAGCTTTCATGCTGCAGTATTATTTATTGTGGCATTGATGGATTAGTTCATATTTTTTTTTCTTTCTTTCTTTCTTTCTTTCTTTCTTTCTTTCTTTCTTTCTTTCTTTCTTTCTTTCTTTCTTTCTTTCTTTCTTTCTTTCTTTCTTTCTTTCTTTTTTTTCTTTTTCTTTTTTAAATCGTTCGCCAGCTTTTACCTCTGACGACGTTCCAGGAGACTAGAAACTGAATTTTGCGTGTTAATCCATTTTTCCCCTGGCAGCCGTATGCACAGGGGTCCCTCGCCGCACAGGCAGATAACTCCGACTTCGGAGACACTCATATTTTTTTTCCGTCGATGAGTAATTGACGTTTCAGACCGGGCCTCGCTGCTGAGACCAGGGGTGGTTGCCGCAGAAAGAAGGCATAAATAAAAATCCCAACCGGTGTAACCGGGATTTGAACCCACACCCTCTCTGTCTCGAGGCCGGTTTCTTGCCTCAAGATCAACCAATCCCCCAGTTCAAAACATAAAGTCAAAATATAGTGTTTTGACTTTTCTTTTCCTTGCAAGTTTACAATAAATTGTTTCTATTTGATGCAATTATGGAAGATCATAATTATTATATATTGGAATATCTTCTCACAAATAAATTTTGACAACTACTGATAAAAGGCTGCCTGGCGTGATACTGGCCACATCACCCAAAAATGTGCCGTGGTCATAGAAAAAAATATGGTCACTAACACCATATTCCCCATACGCCTAGCAAGGCGTGGAGGGAACATTTACTTTACTTTTTACATGTAACTTAAGATTCACTTATGGAACCACATTTGATCACGCCTACCTCAAAAGTGAACTAACTGTAATGTTATTGCAAGTCTTGAATTTCAAGGGTTGTTTATTTTTTGAACTTGTCAAGTTTTTTTTTTTTTTTTCGTTCGCCAACTTTGACCTATGACGAAGTCCCTAGAGACTAAGAACTGAATTTTGCGTGTTAATCCATTGTTCCCTGGCAGCCGTGTGCACAGGGGTCCCTCGCCGCACAGGCAGATAACTCCGTCTTCGGAGGTACTCATATTTTTTTCCGTCGATGAGTAACGATATTAAGTTATTTGCGGGTCATTATAATTAACTCAATAATTAATAAACGCATTAATAAACGCAATAATTAATAAATTTCACTTCGAATATGTCCCTAGGTGCTCAGAAATGTTTTCGACATGTGTAGAGATATAATACCCTTCTAAAAGTTATCTTGGAAGAGAAGGTATAAAGTAGACGAGTCAGAGGCAGACCATGACTAAAGTCGACTGATAACATCAAAATGTGGACAAATGAACCTACGACAACATACACTGTAAAGACAAAAGCCAGAGAGTAAAATGGCGCTGATAACTTTCGATGTGGAGACGGCACCCTAAGAATGAATATAAACCGTTCGTTAGAAAGATTTATTCTAGATCTGGTCTCATTCAGAGATTAAAACTTAACGTTAATTAAAACCGACTGTCTGGTCAGTCTGCCCACTAAATAAGGATCGTCTGATGTGAAAATAGCAAGAAACGTACACAAACCTAATACTGCCAGGTACCATAAAACATATCTCTCTAAGACCCTTAATACCGCAGTGGCGACATAGTGGAGGCGTCCGTTTCTATAGTTACAGTTGCAGACGATAGTAAACTTTAAAAAGTTGGCACTTTATAAAGCCCACGCTTAGCGAAACAAATGCCACTTTTTCCCCACTATGCTTTAAAACGATTAAAAACCAAAAAAATGAACGAGACATCTTATTCCTTATTAAGATCACATGTTATATACTATTTTTGAAAAGTATCATTGCCTCCATTGATCTAGTATACCCTTTACATCAATGCCCTTGTTCACCATAAAAAAAAGTAAAGAGTATAGGGAATATGGTGTTTGTTAGTGACCATACATTTTACAGACATTCGGCAGGTGAATTTTGTGGTAATGTGGTCGGTATTACGCCTGTGCCGCTTTACTTTCCCAGAAAAAAATCCGGTACCCATTAAAAGCTGGGTGAAGCCGGAAGCCGTCGGTTGGGATCGAACCCTACCTCTTGTCCTTTGTAGTTCAGTTAACTAACCACTGAGTTATCGCGGCTCCCCTTGTTCACCTACTATACATATTTTAGTTAATACCAAATAACAAAGTAAAAAGCTAACGTAAGTAGTAGTGGTGGCTGTGAACTCAGGGGAAAAGTGCACACACATGCACCGAAATACAATAGATTTGGCACCGACTTGGCACCGACTTTGCACCGAAAAAATTTTTTTTTTTTTTCGAATTCGCGATTTTTTCGAACTTCATTATTTTTTTGGGGAAAAAAATTTTTTTTTTTTTGGTGTTCGTCAGTTTGTCGAAATGGTTCACTGCGTCTGAGAGCTTAACCGCAGGTAAATTCAATAGAGACTCGGTGCTAATCCGTGTCCGGTGATCGCGCTCCGTGTCCGGTGATCGCCTCGCTCGTGTTAGAAATTTGTGAAAGAGTATTTTAAAAGAGTATATTTGTGAAAGTGATAAATAAAAAATACGAAATGTTTCAAAACGTTAAGAAATATAGTTAAATGTGATAAAACTGATTTTTAAAAAAGGCGAAATAATAAAAACTATGAAAAAATAAGTTAACTGTAAATACTGACGGAAAACTGTATGTTAAGTCAAGAAACTGGAATGACATGGCAGCTTTTGTTGACTGGGCGGCTAGTGGTACTTGAGGAATGCTATTGTTAGGAAAAATCGCTTATTATTGTCAAGGAATCGTGGTCATTGTTAGGAAAATATGCTGACGGTCATTGTTAGGCATGTGACTGAAACAAGTAAAAATTCAGAATTAATCAATATTTAAAAAAAAAAAAAAAAAAAAAACTTAAAATGAAGGGAAATTTAAAATATAGACGATCGCGTAAATGATTGGGTCGCGGATCTCGCACTACATTTTTGTGTCGTGTAGTAAGGTGTGCTAATATTAAATAGTGACGCTCGCTCTTTCTCATTCAATGAAAAGCAAAACAAAATTCTATATTTCACAACTTTATTAATACATCATATATATATATATATATATATTACTGTCCGGTTGTTGATAATTTTAAGCGTCTGGGTTTCCTACACAACCGCCCTCCATTTTGACAAAACCTTGATCAAAGCTGGAATAGGTAATCGAGGACTTGGCTGAAACATCCTGGTCATCCATACTGGCTGCCGGAGCTGTCGTCTGATTAACAAGAGTGAGGTCCCCTTGGTTAACAGAAAAGGGCGTGTAGTTGATGTTAGCATAAGCGTTTTCGAGACTACCTTAACGCCATGTGCCACCCTCAACACCATCCTCTCTCTCTCTCTATCGCATATCCAAGCTAACTCAAGTCAAATAAAAATCATCACCAAGCCACACAAATTGACACATCATCATCATGTGCCACCCTCAACACTATCATCATCATCATCCACCCTCATCACCCCTTCCTATCATCATCATGTGCCACCCTCAACACCATCTCTCTCTCTCTCTCTCTCTCTCTATCACATATCCAAGCTAACTCAAGTCAAATAAAAATCATCACCAAGCCACACAAATTGACACATCATCATCATGTGCCACCCTCAACACCATCTCTCTCTCTCTCTCTCTCTCTCTCTCTCTCTCTCTCTCTCTATCGCATATCCAAGCTAACTCAAGTCAAATAAAAATCATCACCAAGCCACACAAATTGACACATCATCATCATGTGCCACCCTCAACACTATCATCATCATCATCCACCCTCATCACCCCTTCCTATCATCATCATGTGCCACCCTCAACACCATCCTCTCTCTCTCTCTCTCTCTCTCTCTATCGCATATCCAAGCTAACTCAAGTCAAATAAAAATCATCATCATGTGCCACCCTCAACACCATCATCCCTTCATGTCCTATCATCATCATGTGCCACCCTCAACACTAGCATCATGTGCCACCCTCAACACTAGCATCATGTGCCTCAACACTATCATCTTGTGCCTCAACATCACCCTTCAAGTCCTATCATCATCATGTGCCACCCTCAACACCATCATCAGCCCTTCAGGTCCTAGCATCAAACCACACAAAGTATCAACCAGCGAAATTCTCTCTCTCTCTCTCTCTCTCTCTCTCTCTCTCTCTGTCTCTCTCACATTCATGGTAAACCAAAACAAAATAAATCACTAAGATTTTACCACCATAACACACAAATTTAGGGTCATATTAAAAAAAGTCGACCTTAAAACCATACAAATCTACTCCCATACTCATAAAAGTTAGACACATCAAACAGATAATTACTTCCAAACTCCAAAAAAAAAAAAAAAAAAAAAAAAGTTAGACCAAATCACGCCTCGATCGTTCTCTAACATTCCCTCGATCGTTCTTTAACATTGCCTCCAGCGTTCTTTAACATTGCCTCCAGCGTTCTCTAACATTGCCTCCAGCGTTCTCTAACATTGCCTCGATCGTTCTTTAACATTGCCTCCAGCGTTCTTTAACATTGCCTCCAGCGTTCTGTAACATTGCCTCGATCGTTCTTTAACATTACCTCGAGCGTTCTCTAACATTGCCTCGATCGTTCTTTAACATTGCCTCCAGCGTTCTCTAACATTCCCTACGTGTTTCTTCAGGTTCAATTGTCAGTCTAGTTGTATTCCTAAAAAATCTACTTCCATACTGATACTAGTTAGACACAATGATCAGATAGTTACATCCAAATCGCAAACATTTTACCCCAGAACACAAAAATTTAGGGTCATACTAAAAAAGTCGACCTAAAAATCCCAAAGGGCAGAAACTTAGGAGGCAAGGGCAGAAACCTAGGAGACAAGGGCAGAAACCTAGGAGGCGAGGGCAGAAACCAAAGAGGCAAGGTCAGAAATCTAGGAAGTTGTGTTAGAAAACAAGGAGGGAAGGTCAGAAACCTAGGAGGCATGGTCAGAAATCTAGGAAGCTGTGTTAGAAAACAAGGAGGGAAGGTCAGAAAGGACATGCTCACCTATCGGAACTTTTGTCCCTCATATGCTATTTCAAAAGTTGTCTTCGTCAATTTAGGGAAGGTCAGAAAACTAGGAAGCAAAGGCTGAAAACAAGGAGGGAAGGTCAGAAACCTAGGAAGCAAAGGCTGAAAACAAGGAGGGGAGGTCAGAAATCTAGGAAGCTGTGTTAGAAAACAAGGAGGGAAGGTCAGAAACCTAGGAGGCATGGTCAGAAATCTAGGAAGCTGTGTTAGAAAACAAGTAGGCAAGGTGAGAAAACAAGGAGGGAAGGTCAGAAATCTAAGAGGCGAGGGCAGAAACCTAGGAGACAAGGGCAGAAACCTAGGAAGCAAAGGCTGAAAACAAGGAGGCATGGTCAGAAATCTAGGAAGCTGTGTTAGAAAACAAGGAGGGAAGGTCAGAAACCTAGGAGGCATGGTCAGAAATCTAGGAAGCTGTGTTAGAAAACAAGGAGGCGAGGGCAGAAACCAAAGAGGCAATGATCAGATAGTTACATCCAAATCGCAAACATTTTACCCCAGAACACAAAAATTTAGGGTCATACTAAAAAAGTCGACCTAAAAATCCCAAAGGGCAGAAACTTAGGAGGCAAGGGCAGAAACCTAGGAGACAAGGCACCGAGTCTCTATTGAATTTACCTGCGGTTACCTCAGTGAACCATTTCGACAAACTGACGAACACCAAAAAAAAATTTTTTTTTTTTTCGAATTCGCGATTTTTTCGAACTTCATTATTTTTTTGGGGGAAAAATTTTTTTTTTGGTGTTCGTCAGTTTGTCGAAATGGTTCACTGAGAGCTTAACCGCAGGTAAATTCAATAGAGACTCGGTGCCTTGTCTCCTAGGTTTCTGCCCTTGCCTCCTAAGTTTCTGCCCTTTGGGATTTTTAGGTCGACTTTTTTAGTATGACCCTAAATTTTTGTGTTCTGGGGTAAAATGTTTGCGATTTGGATGTAACTATCTGATCATTGCCTCTTTGGTTTCTGCCCTCGCCTCCTTGTTTTCTAACACAGCTTCCTAGATTTCTGACCATACCTCCTAGGTTTCTGACCTTCCCTCCTTGTTTTCTAACACAGCTTCCTAGATTTCTGACCATGCCTCCTTGTTTTCAGCCTTTGCTTCCTAGGTTTCTGCCCTTGTCTCCTAGGTTTCTGCCCTCGCCTCTTAGATTTCTGACCTTCCCTCCTTGTTTTCTCACCTTGCCTACTTGTTTTCTAACACAGCTTCCTAGATTTCTGACCATGCCTCCTAGGTTTCTGACCTTCCCTCCTTGTTTTCTAACACAGCTTCCTAGATTTCTGACCTCCCCTCCTTGTTTTCAGCCTTTGCTTCCTAGGTTTCTGACCTTCCCTCCTTGTTTTCAGCCTTTGCTTCCTAGTTTTCTGACCTTCCCTAAATTGACGAAGACAACTTTTGAAATAGCATATGAGGGACAAAAGTTCCGATAGGTGAGCATGTCCTTTCTGACCTTCCCTCCTTGTTTTCTAACACAGCTTCCTAGATTTCTGACCATGCCTCCAAGGTTTCTGACCTTCCCTCCTTGTTTTCTAACACAACTTCCTAGATTTCTGACCTTGCCTCTTTGGTTTCTGCCCTCGCCTCCTAGGTTTCTGCCCTTGTCTCCTAGGTTTCTGACCTTGCCTCTTTGGTTTCTGCCCTCGCCTCCTAGGTTTCTGCCCTTGTCTCCTAGGTTTCTGCCCTTGCCTCCTAAGTTTCTGCCCTTTGGGATTTTTAGGTCGACTTTTTTAGTATGACCCTAAATTTTTGTGTTCTGGGGTAAAATGTTTGCGATTTGGATGTAACTATCTGATCATTGCCTCTTTGGTTTCTGCCCTCGCCTCCTTGTTTTCTAACACAGCTTCCTAGATTTCTGACCATGCCTCCTAGGTTTCTGACCTTCCCTCCTTGTTTTCTAACACAGCTTCCTAGATTTCTGACCATGCCTCCTTGTTTTCAGCCTTTGCTTCCTAGGTTTCTGCCCTTGTCTCCTAGGTTTCTGCCCTCGCCTCTTAGATTTCTGACCTTCCCTCCTTGTTTTCTCACCTTGCCTACTTGTTTTCTAACACAGCTTCCTAGATTTCTGACCATGCCTCCTAGGTTTCTGACCTTCCCTCCTTGTTTTCTAACACAGCTTCCTAGATTTCTGACCTCCCCTCCTTGTTTTCAGCCTTTGCTTCCTAGGTTTCTGACCTTCCCTCCTTGTTTTCAGCCTTTGCTTCCTAGTTTTCTGACCTTCCCTAAATTGACGAAGACAACTTTTGAAATAGCATATGAGGGACAAAAGTTCCGATAGGTGAGCATGTCCTTTCTGACCTTCCCTCCTTGTTTTCTAACACAGCTTCCTAGATTTCTGACCATGCCTCCTAGGTTTCTGACCTTCCCTCCTTGTTTTCTAACACAACTTCCTAGATTTCTGACCTTGCCTCTTTGGTTTCTGCCCTCGCCTCCTAGGTTTCTGCCCTTGTCTCCTAGGTTTCTGCCCTTGCCTCCTAAGTTTCTGCCCTTTGGGATTTTTAGGTCGACTTTTTTAGTATGACCCTAAATTTTTGTGTTCTGGGGTAAAATGTTTGCGATTTGGATGTAACTATCTGATCATTGTGTCTAACTAGTATCAGTATGGAAGTAGATTTTTTAGGAATACAACTAGACTGACAATTGAACCTGAAGAAACACGTAGGGAATGTTAGAGAACGCTGGAGGCAATGTTAAAGAACGATCGAGGCAATGTTAGAGAACGCTCGAGGTAATGTTAAAGAACGATCGAGGCAATGTTACAGAACGCTGGAGGCAATGTTAAAGAACGCTGGAGGCAATGTTAAAGAACGATCGAGGCAATGTTACAGAACGCTGGAGGCAATGTTAAAGAACGCTGGAGGCAATGTTAAAGAACGATCGAGGCAATGTTAGAGAACGCTGGAGGCAATGTTAGAGAACGCTGGAGGCAATGTTAAAGAACGCTGGAGGCAATGTTAAAGAACGATCGAGGGAATGTTAGAGAACGATCGAGGCGTGATTTGGTCTAACTTTTTTTTTTTTTTTTTTTTTTGGAGTTTGGAAGTAATTATCTGTTTGATGTGTCTAACTTTTATGAGTATGGGAGTAGATTTGTATGGTTTTAAGGTCGACTTTTTTTAATATGACCCTAAATTTGTGTGTTATGGTGGTAAAATCTTAGTGATTTATTTTGTTTTGGTTTACCATGAATGTGAGAGAGACAGAGAGAGAGAGAGAGAGAGAGAGAGAGAGAGAGAATTTCGCTGGTTGATACTTTGTGTGGTTTGATGCTAGGACCTGAAGGGCTGATGATGGTGTTGAGGGTGGCACATGATGATGATAGGACTTGAAGGGTGATGTTGAGGCACATGATGCTAGTGTTGAGGGTGGCACATGATGCTAGTGTTGAGGGTGGCACATGATGATGATAGGACATGAAGGGATGATGGTGTTGAGGGTGGCACATGATGATGATTTTTATTTGACTTGAGTTAGCTTGGATATGCGATAGAGAGAGATAGAGAGAGAGAGAGAGAGAGAGGAGGGTGTTGAGGGTGGCACATGATGATGATAGGAAGGGGTGATGAGGGTGGATGATGATGATGATAGTGTTGAGGGTGGCACATGATGATGATGTGTCAATTTGTGTGGCTTGGTGATGATTTTTATTTGACTTGAGTTAGCTTGGATATGCGATAGAGAGAGAGAGGATGGTGTTGAGGGTGGCACATGGCGTTAAGGTAGTCTCGAAAACGCTTATGCTAACATCAACTACACGCCCTTTTCTGTTAACCAAGAGGACCTCACTCTTGTTAATCAGACGACAGCTCCGGCAGCCAGTATGGATGACCAGGATGTTTCAGCCAAGTCCTCGATTACCTATTCCAGCTTTGATCAAGGTTTTGTCAAAATGGAGGGCGGTTGTGTAGGAAACCCAGACGCTTAAAATTATCAACAACCGGACAGTAATATATATACATATATATGATGTATTAATAAAGTTGTGAAATATAGAATTTTGTTTTGCTTTTCATTGAATGAGAAAGAGCGAGCGTCACTATTTAATATTAGCACACCTTACTACACGACACAAAAATGTAGTGCGAGATCCGCGACCCAATCATTTACGCGATCGTCTATATTTTAAATTTCCCTTCATTTTAAGTTTTTTTGTTTTTTTTTTTTTAAATATTGATTAATTCTGAATTTTTACTTGTTTCAGTCACATGCCTAACAATGACCGTCAGCATATTTTCCTAACAATGACCACGATTCCTTGACAATAATAAGCGATTTTTCCTAACAATAGCATTCCTCAAGTACCACTAGCCGCCCAGTCAACAAAAGCTGCCATGTCATTCCAGTTTCTTGACTTAACATACAGTTTTCCGTCAGTATTTACAGTTAACTTATTTTTTCATAGTTTTTATTATTTCGCCTTTTTTAAAAATCAGTTTTATCACATTTAACTATATTTCTTAACGTTTTGAAACATTTCGTATTTTTTATTTATCACTTTCACAAATATACTCTTTTAAAATACTCTTTCACAAATTTCTAACACGAGCGAGGCGATCACCGGACACGGAGCGCGATCACCGGACACGGATTAGCACCGAGTCTCTATTGAATTTACCTGCGATTTAGCTCTCAGACGCAGTGAACCATTTCGACAAACTGACGAACACCAAAAAAAAAAAAAAAATTTTCCCCAAAAAAATAATGAAGTTCGAAAAAATCGCGAATTCGAAAAAAAAAAAAAATTTTTTCGGTGCAAAGTCGGTGCCAAGTCGGTGCCAAATCTATTGTATTTCGGTGCATGTGTGTGCACTTTTCCCCTGAGTTCACAGCCACCACTACTACTAACGTAAAATTATTATCATCTGTGGAGAACTTGAAATTGTAACAAACTATGAATATCTGGGATATATAGTAACTAACAATGGGGGGATACCAGAAAGAGATCAAAAGAATATTAACAATAAGGAAAAAAAAGTAAAGAGCCCCGTCACGCCAAGTGTAGGGAATATGGTGTTAGTGACCATAATTTGTACAGACCTTCAGTACATGATTTTGGGGTAATGTGGTCGGTATTACTCCCGTGGCGTTTCACTTTCCCAGAAAGAAAAAAAAAAATCCGGTACCCATTTAAAGCTGGGTGAACCCGGAAGCCGTCGATCAATATTGAGTACAAATAATAATACATAAATATTATTATATGGGAACTTCCGAGGCGATAATAGGGAATAATAGAACAAAGAAGTATGTGTTAGCACTCGGAAAAATTGACAGACAAACAACAATAGAATAAAAACGAAGAACAATATATGGTCCGAAGTGGGATCGAACCCGTACTCAGTGGCACCGCGCTTTGCCACGAGAAGCCGAACGCTTGGTACACTGCCACGCAGCCAACTAAAAAATTGGCTATTGCAGTAGTGTCTTCCACGAAAGGCGATCTCAATGACTATAGCATAGGGTAACGATCACAGACCGGAAATAAATTGTATATTTGTACTTTCCTATTAATGCAAGTATCTCCCAGTAGGGCTGAATACTTGTGTTGTAGACAAACATTTATTGGACGAAACAGCACGAATAGTAGTTCCCAGTGGTTATATACTGGGTACAAATAATAATACATAAATATTATTATATAAAATTATATAAATATTATGTTATATAATAATATTTATGTATTATTATTTGTACCCAGTATATAACCACTGGGAACTACTATTCGTGCTGTTTCGTCCAATAAATGTTTGTCTACAACACAAGTATTCAGCCCTACTGGGAGATACTTGCATTAATAGGAAAGTACAAATATACAATTTATTTCCGGTCTGTGATCGTTACCCTATGCTATAGTCATTGAGATCGCCTTTCGTGGAAGACACTACTGCAATAGCCAATTTTTTAGTTGGCTGCGTGGCAGTGTACCAAGCGTTCGGCTTCTCGTGGCTAGGCGCGGTGCCACTGAGTACGGGTTCGATCCCACTTCGGACCATATATTGTTCTTCGTTTTTTTCTATTGTTGTTTGTCTGTCAATTTTTCCGAGTGCGATCAATATTGAACTCGACGTCTTGTCCTTTGTAGTCCTGTTCACTAACCACTGAACTATCGCGGCTCATATTAGCAATAGCAATACACACATGAACAAAGATGTTAGAAGATGCGTTAAAAGGGATAAGAGGAAATATATAGAGGAACTAGCTAAGGGGCAGAAGAAGCAGCAAATAAAGGAAATATGAAAGAACTGTACAACAGCACAAAGAAATTAAGTGGAAAATACAAACAGATCAATGTTATGTTATGCTATGCTATGCTATGCTATGCTATGTTATGTTTTGTTATGTTATGTTATGTTATGTTATGTTATGTTATGTTATGTTATGTTATGTTATGTTATGTTATGTTATGGAAGGCCCCGGTATCAAACGAATTAAAATCCATAATTGTTCAACTGCCCGTGCCAGTGGAATCATCCAAATTAATATCCCATCTCCCAAGCAAAGAAAGGTAGCAGTAGTCCCCATCATAGCAGTCTCAGCACACACCAAAAGACATAAGGCGAAACCACACAGAAAGTGAACACAGCTGTCTGTTCCAAGTCATACGACATCATCATTCATTGTAAACAATCAGAATATATTCACGACTAAAAAGGATGAAACGCACAGCTCACGGTGTGCACAGAGCACTTAACTCAGTAGCTCCTGCAACAAGCCGGATTACAGTTATGTATGGACTATATATACCAAATTAACCACAACAAAGTATTACATCAAGATCTATAATATCATAAGAAGTGTATATAAAGCAATCATTTATTATTTGTATTACCCAGGGCTTAATAATACAATGTAGTGATGGTGGCCAAGTGGTTAGACTGGATGATTCTCTCTGGTGGATGCAGTTAGGGTCAAAATGTGTTATTTTTTTCTTACATCTTCAATTATTCCAGTGTTGTCATTACATGACTTGCTTCTCCATCCATTTCATTAAGGGAGTCTAAGCCTGCTATCTTTGTCTCTCTTCTCAGTATTCTTCTCAAAGTATCCTTTGAGGTCAGCCTATCTTTTTCTTATTATTTCTGAATTTTAGGATTTGCTTTGTGACAGGTTATTATCTTCTTATTATATGCTCAATATATTCCCACCTTAGCTTCCTGATTATAGATGAGATTTTTATTTTTCTACATTGCCATTTGTCTTGCTTTTTCTTGCATAGGATTTCCATTGTAAACAAAGTATGTTCCTGATACATTTCTTTCTAGTGAATGTGACCCTAAGCATCCTCTATTACGTGGCAAGTACACTGGAAATGATGCTTTCACTTTCAGTCCATCATTTAACTTCTGGAGACCCCAGAGGCAGATATAGATAGCTTTTAATAATATAGATAATGAAATAAATGAATACAAAGTTGAATACATTCACAGCCATCGATATAGATATCGGGGTGATCAAAAATAATAACTCGAATACAAAATATAATACATTATTATTATAGGTATATGTTCTTTTATGAGTTTATTCTCAAGCTTTTATTTCATTTAATATGTTATAATGAACTATTTTATTGTTTATTCATATAAAATGAAAATAAATGGCATACTTGTACAGACTCTATCAATCTATAAAAACTTTGGTAGTGTATCTCCAAGGAAAAAATTGTTTTAGTACTCTTAGCAAATAAACATCGGTCTAAAAAATAAATCTGATATATAATTTATATGTAAACAAAGATATATACACAGAAAATATATGTCAACTACTAGATGTGTACAGCTATAATAATACAACACTGCTATGACAATCTGGTTCCTATAAGCCAGCCTTGCATGTGAAAGCTAACTTTGATGAAGGTCTAGTGATGAAGCTTTGGATGTACTCACAAGATTAGCAAGCTCATTGTATGATCCATGTGAAGCCACACTAGAGGAACTAAGCAGATCAATGCCTTTATTAAAGGTAAGAAAGGAAATCTGCTTGGTAATATAAGGGAACAAATGGAAAGATGGAAAGAGCACTTTGAAGAACTTTTGAACAGACCCGGCTCAAATAATCCTCCAGATATACTACCAGCAGAAGAAGAGTTACACGTTAACTGTGAAAAACCAAGCAAAGAAGAAATAATGAAAGCCATCAAACTATTAAAAAATGGGAGAGCCACAGGACCAGATGAAATTCCTTCGGAAGCCATCAAAGCAGATATTAACACCTCTACCAAGATGTTACATAATCTATTATATAAAATTTGGAAGAAGGAAGAAATACCTAAAGACTGAAAAGAAGGTTATATGATGAAACTACCAAAAAAAGGAAGTTTACAGGATTGCACAAATTATGGGGGAATTATGCTACTATCAGTGCCGGGAAAAATATTAAGCAGAATCATTCTGGAAAAAACTAAAAGAGGCCATAGAGAAACATTTGAGAGATGAACAAGCAGGTTTTAGGAAGAACAGATCATGTGCTGATCAAATAACTACTCTACATATAATAGTTGAACAAAGTGTAGAACTAAAATCCCCACTTTATATTGGATTCATAGATTACGAAAAGGCATTTGATAGTTTAGACAGAAGAATGCTTTGGAAGTTGCTGAGTCATTACGGAATCCCCATAAAGTTTATTAACCTGATAAAAACAATGTATGAAGGAACGAAATGTAGTGTGGTGCATGAAGGACAACTTACAGAAGCATTTGAAATAAGAACAGGAGTAAGGCAGGGATGCCTTCTGTCTCCATTTCTCTTTCTACTGGCAATAGATTGGATTATGAAAATAACTCAAAACAACAAAAATGGGATCCAGTGGTCACTGACCAAACAACTTAATGATTTAGACTTTGCTGATGATATAGCTCTCCTATCACACAGCCATCAACAGATGCAGGATAAAGTGAGCATACTTGATGAGAGATCACAACAGCTGTGGCTGAAGATTAATAGAGATAAGACCAACATTATGAGAATTAATACAGTTGGCAATAACCAAATAAAACTAGGAGAAATACCTCTACTAGACGTACAATCTTACATATATCTGGGCAGTAATATAGATAAAGAGGGAGGAACAGAAAATGATACCAAAATAAGGATATCAAAAGCAAGAGGAGCTTTTGTTGCACTGGGAAACATATGGAAATCCAAAGTAATTAGGTTAAATATAAAAATAAAAATTGTCAACTCAAATGTTAAGTCAGTTCTATTATATGGCTGTGAAACATGGAAAACAACAAAATTGACAATCACGAAGATACAGACTTTCATTAATGGATGCTTACGCAGAATAAAAGGATGGAAATGGCAGGACAAAATCACTAACATATAATTATGGAAATGTACCAGTTAAATACCAGTGGATGAAGAGATACAGCAAAGACGATGGCGCTGGATAGGACATACACTACGGAAGCCAAGTGAGAGTATTACACAACAGGCCCTTTTTTGGAATCCCCAGGGGAAAAGACAAAGCGGAAGACCAAGGAATTCTTGGAGAAGACAGATCGAAGCAGAGATCAAGATAATGGGGAAGACATGGAATGATCTTAAAAGATTGGCAAAAAACAGAACGACTTGAAAAGTGTTTGTTGAAGACCTATGCTCCACTGGGAGCTAAAAAGGTAGAAGAAGAAGAGGAAGAATACACAAATTAAATACCGCGAAAAACATGTGATTCAATACCAGCTTAGTAGTAAAATTGAATTGGCTTCGAGGATTCCGGATTTTGAAAGGTCCCTGAGTCTGCTGTCACTTTCTGAATCTGCGTCTATTTGAAACGTTAATTACTGATTGGTGGGAATTTTATGAGTACCTCCGATGTCGGAGTTATCTGCCTGTGCGGCGAGGAACCCTTGTATGGTTCGAGGTTTGTTTCGGTAAACTCCCATTCTCCCCATATAGAAAAGAATCAGGCCAGACTAGCTCGGCGGATGTGGGCCTCCAAACTGCTTCAGGAACTACATGTCATTATCGATTGTGTCAATAATAAACGCAATAATTAATAAACGCAATAATTAATAAACGCAATAATAAACGCAATAATTAATAAACGCAATAATAAACGCAATAATTAATAAACGCAATAATAAAGGCAATAATTAATAAACACAATAATTAATAAACGAAATAATAAACTCAATAATTAATAAACACAATAATTAATAAACGCAATAATAAACGCAATAATTAATAAACGCAATAATAAACGCAATAATTAATAAACGAAATAATAAACGCAATAATTAATAAACGAAATAATAAACTCAATAATTAATAAACGAAATAATAAACGCAATAATTAATAAACGAAATAATAAACTCAATAATTAATAAACGCAATAATAAACGCAATAATTAATAAACGAAATAATAAACACAATAATTAATAAACGCAATAATAAACGCAATAATTAATAAACACACTAATTAATAAACGAAATAATAAACTCAATAATTAATAAACACAATAATTAATAAACGCAATAATAAACACAATAATTAATAAACGCAATAATAAACGCAATAATCAATAAACGAAATAATAAACTCAATAATTAATAAACACAATAATTAATAAACGCAATAATAAACGCTATAATCAATAAACGAAATAATAAACTCAATAATTAATAAACGCAATAATTAATAAACGAAATAATAAACGCAATAATTAATAAACGCAATAATAAATGCAATAATTAATAAACGCAATAATAAACGCAATAATTAATAAATGCATTAATAAAGGCAATAATTTTAACGCAATAATTAATAAACGCAATAATAAAGGCAATAATTAATAAACGCAATAATTAATAAACGCAATAATTAATAAGCGCAATAATAAAGGCAATAATAAACGCTCCCTCCTCCAGAGTAAAGTAAAAGTAAAGTACCTCCGTCACGCCAAATCGCGTATAGGGAATATGGTGTTAGTGACCATAAATTTTACAGACCTTCAGCACGTGATTTTTGGAGTAATGTGGTCGGTATTACGCCCGTGCCGCTTTACTTTCCCAGAAAAAAATCCGGTACCAATTTAAGGCTGGGTGAATCCGAATGCCGTCGGTTGGGATCGAACCATACTTCTTGTCCTTTGTAGTTCAGTTCACTAACCACTGAGCTATTGCGACTCCCCTTCCTCCAGAGTATACCGTACATATCCCGGCCATACTGTGTGAACTCACAGATACTGTACATCAGCACTCACGAACAACGACCGTATTGTGTGGGCACCTCGGCAAAAAATGACTAAGGAGCGTCAGACTGACTGGATGGCGGCCTGCTACCCCGTGTTACAGCAATTAGGCCCCCATTCACATACCCGCTGTAGATACATTCCTTTCAATTTCTCACACAATGGATGCGCATGATAAGAAAAGCAGAGGCTGGATCTGTACGTATGCTATGGGTAGAGACATTCCAGAAGTCAAAAACCCGTAGGGTCATCTTTGTCTACGTCCCAGGACATGCGGGAGTTCGGGGAAATGAAAGAGCGGACAGGTTGGCTAGCTGCGTTATTGTTGAGGACGGTCAAACCAATGGATCGAGCGGACATCATCAATACCCTCCGAGAAGTGGGAAGGACACATGACCTCGACTGGCTATTCTAAGAAAGTTGTGTGGAACCACATGGGGTGCGAGTGGGAAAACACTCAGTAAAGTTTACCAACAGAGTATACGCCCACATTTAGAATATGGATCATCCGCATGGTGCTCAGCATCAAACACCACATTGCAAGAACTGGATAAAGTACAAAACCAGGCACTTAGGGTCATCACAGGAGCAATGAAATCAACACCAATATTGTACATGGAGAAATTGTGGAGGATACCAGCACTGAGAGAACGGAGAGACACAAAGGTGCTGATACAGGCAGAAAAATGTGTATGCATGCCGAGACATCCAATGAAGGACAGATTCCAAAATCTTGCATTGGGACGACTTAAGAGAAGCAGCTTTATCCATCAAGCCAAGCGTATTAGTAGACAAACACCAGACATGCCAAGAGTTGTTAAACCCCTTCTGCCCATACCAGAACAGACTCCCTGGACAGATGAATCAGGATTATCAGTTCAAATACGGACAGAAGTGAAAGGAATAGTTGACAAAGAGGAACAAAATAGTCTACAGCGAAAAACAATAACTCTCAGTTTCCTGGATGAAGAATACCCACAAGACCTATGGATCCGTGTGTACACAGATGGATCAGCACAGAATGCAGTAAAGAATGGGGGAGCAGGTGCATATATAGAGTACCCAAATAACACTAGGGATATGAATAAAATAGCAACAGGGAAATATTGTCACAATTATGATGCAGAAATACAAGCAATAAAGTTGGCAATAGAAAAACTGCTGAACAGTAATCTTAGCCCACATCCTGTAGTGTTTTTGACAGATGCAAGATCAGTACTCCAGGCACTACAATCCAGAAAATTACCACATCTGCAGACCTTATTGACTGAACCCTGCAAGTACCACAGGGTTGCCCTGCAGTGGATCCCGTCTCACTGTGGAATACCAGGAAATGAGAAAGCAGATCAGTTGGCAAAGGAAGGTTCAACAGGCACACAACTAGATACACCAGTTACATACCATCATAAGAAACAGATAATCAAATCAATCAGAGGACCACAAGCCCCAAATCAGGATGCTTTTCATAATATGAATAGATATCAACAAGTTATCATTATACGCCTAAGAACAGGACACAATCGACTCCATAGTCACATGTATACAAAATTCAAGATCGGCACATCAACTACTTGTACATGTGGACAGGCACCCCAGACTGCTGAACACATACTTCAAGACTGCACTGAATATAGTAGACTGAGGAAAATCCATTGGCCCATAGATACAACACTACAGACAAAACTATATGGGTCACTGCAAGAATTACAAAAGACAGTAAAATTCATACAGGAAACGACATTGCTGATATAGACAATACTTCGAGCGAACGAAAGATAGATAGATGACCTCGACAACCATGAGTCCACGTCACTCCTTCGGATGAAAAATATGAGAGTTAAGGTGGGCACAGCAAGATACGAGAAACTTAGTGGGCGTGTAAGAAGACTTATCAACCAACACATAACTGGAGTCGTCAGTCGCTGAACACTGCGAGACTTGCTGAGGAGGGGATCTGAGCACCTATGGATATGTTCGGAGTGCAATGATGATGACCCGCTAATAACTCAATAACAACTTTTTGCAGTATCTTCATTGGTGTCAGAATTATTGAGAAAATACCGAGAACCTAGCGAGTGCGCGACCCTGAATAAGGAAGTGTACGGGACAATTCAATATCGTGAAAATAAATCGAGAGATTTGACATGAAATAAATGAAATACACTCGTTGAAAGATTACAGAGAGATTTAGCATAACCCACGAGGCGGCGTCGAGCAAACAAAATTTACGTAAAGGTCGTGGCTATCTTATCAAGTGTTTAATTAGACACTTTGATTTTCATCCAATGAGAATCTACGTAATCTATCGCTGCACGTGAGAAGTTTTGATAAAAGAGAAAGAAAATGGAGAAAAGCGTCGATCTGTGACAGGTTATTAACCGCTAATGGTAGACACAGACGGAGCGGTCAAGGTTAGTGTACGGAATAAGCTAACAATATAGAGAGCTTGAATAAAGCAACAACACATTGAAAATAGCGAAACAAAAGTGTTACAATTCTATTCTTAATTATTGTCTGCGACAATAGAAATTTGCTTTTTGAAAACAACAAAACTGGAGGCGTAAAAGAAGGTCATGGCCTTTGGGAATATAGACAAAACATGTGGGCGTTGAATTGATATCGGATCATCATCATCATCATTGAGTGCCGTCTCCGCAACGAAGGTTGGCTACCATGGAGCGCCATTTTGCTCTATCTCTTGCTTTGGTGGTGCAGGTTGTCATCGGTTGATTTGTCCATCTTTTGATGTTACTCGTCCATGTTAATCTTGGTCTGCCTCTGCCTCTTTTACCCTGTATTTTCCCCTCCAGGATCACTTTCAGTAGGCTGTTGTGTCTTTTAACATGGCCTAAGAATCGCATTTGTCTTGTTCTAATTGTGTTCAGAAGTTCTCTTTTCATTTTTAGTTGTTTTAAGACTTTGTCATTTGTTTTCTTTTCCTTCCATCCAATTCTACCTATTCTTCTATATATCCACATTTCAAAGGCTTCAATTCTCTGTTCTGTTTTCTTGTCTAATGTCCATGTTTCAGCACCATATAGGAATATTGAGAAGATGTAACATTTTGCTATTCTTTGTTTTAGCTCTGGTGTTATTTGTTTTGATGTTAGTATGTCCTTCATGACATTAAAATTACTTTTTGCCATTCCTATTCTTTTGTTTATTTCAGTTGTACATTTTCCATCACTGGTTATAGTATGTCCAAGGTAGTTATAGTTCTGAACTGTCTCAAGGTCTATTCCTTCAATTTTGATATCCACTTGTGGGTTTTGAGTATTTTCTTTGTTTATGATCATAGTTTTAGTCTTTTTGATATTCATATCTAGTCCATATTTTTTGCTTGTCGTGTTTATTTCATTAAGTAATTGTTGTAGGTCTTTAGGATTTTCTGCTAGTAGTACAGTATCGTCAGCATATCTTAGGTTATTGATTATCTTTCCATTAATTTGTAGGCCTGGCATCTCTATGATGTTTTTAAAGATTTGCTCAGTGTATAGATTAAACAAGCTTGGTGATAGGATGCATCCTTGTCTTACTCCTCTTTTTATATCAATGGGTGTAGAGAACTCTTTGTTATATTTTATTATTGCTGTTTGCTCCCAGTATAGATTGCATATTAGTCGTATATCCATGTCATCTAGATGTATCTCTTTTAGGCATTCTATAAGTTGTTTGTGGTGTACTCTATCAAAAGCTTTGGTGTAGTCTATGAAGCAGGCATATATTGGTTTGTTTACTTCTGTGTATTTTACATATCGGATATATATATATATATTTGGATACATTAAAAACATAAACTATTTTATTCTGTCTGGTTCTTATGCTTATAGAATCAATGGAGTATCTAATTTGGGAATTATATATATATATATATATATATATATATATATATATATATATATATATATATATATATATATATATATATATATATATATATATATATATATATATATGTATATTTCAAATTGACCTAAGTCGTGTGCTTAGTACTTTTATGCGGATCAGAAACTTGGACTACCTATGCAAGACAGGAGAAAAGGTTAAACAGCTTTCATGTGTGTTGCCTTCGAAAGATTATGAACATCAAATGGCAAGACAAAGTAACCAACTCTAATTTCTTACAACGAGCCAAACTCCCATCCATCATGGCAACACTTAGGAGTCGTAGACTAAGGTGGCTGGGTCATGTACGAAACTATTCGTATTTCCAAACAAATATTGTATAAGGAAGGAAAAAAAATAAGGGCATATCAGTGATGAGATATAAGGATGTTTGCAGGGCTTCCTGGGGGGAATTCTCTATCAGTGAAGTAAACTAGGAAAACATGGCTGCAGATCGAAGCACATGAAGAATACAAAGTTTAAAACATTACACAGTATAACAGGTGGCAGCATTGATATCAAATTCAGAGGCGCAGAAGAAAGGAGACTAGGCACCACAAATACATCTTGTTCATTCTGCGGATTGGTCTGTCTGTTCAATATTGGCATATTCAGCCACGAGAGAAGCTGTTCAGCAAAACAGCAACCAGTATAAGACGCTTGCTTATCATTGCTTGCTACCAACCGTCTGTCAAGACGCCAAAGGCCACATATATATATGGTTCTCAATGGTTCTCTATCCTGTCTGATAGGCTCAGCTCCTATATCAGCTCTCAGTGGTTCTCTGTCCTGTCCGAGACTGTGAGCTCCTACATCAGCTCTCAATGGTTCTCTGTCCTGTCTGATAGGCTCAGCTCCTACATCATCTCTCAATGGTTCTCTGTCCTGTCTGATAGGCTCAGCTCCTACATCAGCTCTTAATTGTTCTCTGTCCTGTCTGATAGGCTCAGCCCCTACATCAGCTCTCAGTGGTCCTCTGTCCTGTCCGAGACTGTGAGCTCCTACATCAGCTCTCAATGGTTCTCTGTCCTGTCTGATATGTTCAGCTCCTACATCAGCTCTCAATTGTTCTCTGTCCTGTCTGATAGGTTCAGCTCCTACATCAGCTCTCAATTGTTCTCTGTCCTGTCTGATAGGTTCAGCTCCTACATCAGCTCTCAATGGTTCTCTGTCCTGTCTGATAGGTTCAGCTCCTACATCAGCTCTCAATTGTTCTCTGTCCTGTCTGATAGGATCAGCTGCTACATCAGCTCTCAATTGTTCTCTGTCCTGTCTGTTAGGTTCAGCTCCTACATCAGCTCTCAATGGTTCTCTGTCCTGTCTGATAGGTTCAGCTCCTACATCAGCTCTCAATGGTTCTCTGACTTGTCTGATAGGTTCAGCTCCTACATCAGCTCTCAATTGTTCTCTGACTTGTCTGATAGGTTCAGCTCCTACATCAGCTCTCAATGGTTCTCTGTCCTGTCTGATAGGCTCAGCTCCTACATCATCTCTCAATGGTTCTCTGTCCTGTCTGATAGGCTCAGCTCCTACATCAGCTCTTAATTGTTCTCTGTCCTGTCTGATAGGCTCAGCCCCTACATCAGCTCTCAGTGGTCCTCTGTCCTGTCCGAGACTGTGAGCTCCTACATCAGCTCTCAATGGTTCTCTGTCCTGTCTGATATGTTCAGCTCCTACATCAGCTCTCAATTGTTCTCTGTCCTGTCTGATAGGTTCAGCTCCTACATCAGCTCTCAATTGCTCTCTGTCCTGTCTGATAGGTTCAGCTCCTACATCAGCTCTCAATGGTTCTCTGTCCTGTCTGATAGGTTCAGCTCCTACATCAGCTCTCAATTGTTCTCTGTCCTGTCTGATAGGATCAGCTGCTACATCAGCTCTCAATTGTTCTCTGTCCTGTCTGTTAGGTTCAGCTCCTACATCAGCTCTCAATGGTTCTCTGTCCTGTCTGATAGGTTCAGCTCCTACATCAGCTCTCAATGGTTCTCTGACTTGTCTGATAGGTTCAGCTCCTACATCAGCTCTCAATTGTTCTCTGACTTGTCTGATAGGTTCAGCTCCTACATCAGCTCTCAATGGTTCTCTGTCCTGTCTGATATGTTCAGCTCCTACATCAGCTCTCAATTGTTCTCTGTCCTGTCTGATAGGCTCAGCTCCTACATCAGCTCTCAATTGTTCTCTGTCCTGTCTGATAGGTTCAGCTCCTACATCAGCTTTCAATTGTTCTCTGTCCTGTCTGATATGTTCAGCTCCTACATCAGCTCTCAATTGTTCTCTGTCCTGTCTGATAGGATCAGCTGCTACATCAGCTCTCAATTGTTCTCTGTCCTGTCTGTTAGGTTCAGCTCCTACATCAGCTCTCAATGGTTCTCTGTCCTGTCTGATAGGTTCAGCTCCTACATCAGCTCTCAATGGTTCTCTGACTTGTCTGATAGGTTCAGCTCCTACATCAGCTCTCAATTGTTCTCTGACATGTCTGATAGGTTTAGCTCCTACATCAACTCTCAATGGTTCTCTGTCTTGTCTGATAGGTTCAGCTCCTACATCAGCTCTCAATTGTTCTCTGTCCTGTCTGATAGGTTCAGCTGCTACATCAGCTCTCAATTGTTCTCTGTCCTGTCCGATACGGTCAGCTCCTACATCAGCTCTCAGCACTCCTGTCTGATACGTTCTCTGAAAGACTGCTTATTTGATATCTTTTTAATACTGAGAGAATTATTGGTTCGTGTCTTGTTTTGCTGAAGATTCTTTAGTTCTTTTTCCTAGTGAGAAAATTCATTGTTCTTTTTCTATTGGTGGGAAAAATATTTGTTCTTTGTCGTTAATGCTAAATAAAATCTTTGCTCTGCTCTAAAAAGGTCAAACAGCGTTGATTTAATGTATATCCTCATGGGCATAAATGTAATTTAAACAAAAAGAAGTCACTATTTAAACAAATTAAACTAAAACGATCTTGTTTTTATCTAAAATTGGAGCTACTCCCGGCATTAAAAAAATGTTTTTATCATCATCATCAAGTACCGTGCCTAATAGCGTAGGCGATCATGTCTCTCCACAACTTTCAATCTCGACAGTTATTTATCATTTCATTTGTTGACCTTCTGCCAAACTATTCTCTTAAGCTGTCTGGTATCTTTTCTCTTTGCTTCCCTATATCTCTTCATCCCTCAATTTTTCCCAGTTGTCGCAATATATTCCAACTATTCCTTTCTCATTACGTAGCCAAAAAATAATGATTGTTACTTCCTAATATTATAAATTATCTCTTTTCTTGCTTTGACCTCTTTCGGAACATTTTAATTTCTCTTCTTAACTGTCCATGGTATTCTCAACATTCTTCTGTAAAACTGCATTTCTACAGCCGCCAGTGATTTTCTTGTCTGTTGTCCTATTGTCCATAATTCACTTGCATACTTTAAAACTGGCTCTACATAAAATTTGAGAGCTTTTTTTTTTTTTTTTTTTTTTTTTTTTTGGTTTCTATTGTAAAATATTTACTTATCTTCTTCGTTTTTTGGAAAGCCGCTTTTGCTTTTATACTTTTTATTATAAACCTACCCTACACCGTGAATCCCAGGTCGTGCTACGGAGTTCGTGCACGTGGGTCAGGATTTTACTCGCATTTTCTTGATACTCTCTAGAAGGATATTGGAGAAAAAAAAAAAAAGTAAACCCCCCCTAACGAAAAGTGGCGTATAGGGAATATGGTGTTAGTGACCATAATTTTTACAAACCTTCGGCACATGATTTTTGGGGTAATGTGGTCGGTATTACGCCAATGCCGCTTCACTTTCCCAGAAAAAAATCCGGTACCCATTAAAGGCTGCGTGAACCCGGAAACCGTCGGTTGGGATCGAACCCTACCCCTTGTCCTTTGTAGTCCAGTTCACTAACCACTGAGCTATCGAAGCTCCATATTTTATATATATTTTTTTAATGTAATAGTTCAGAACTACATATACCTTGGACATACTATAACCAGTGACGGAAAATGTACAAGTGAATAAACAAAAGAATAGGAATGGCAAAAAGTTATTTTCAAGTCATGAAAAATATACTAACATCAAAACAGATAACACCAGGGCTAAAACTAAGAATAGCGAAATTTTACATCTTCTCAATATTCCTATATGGTGCAGAAACATGGACATTAGACAAGAAAACAGAACAGAAAATTGAAGCCTTTGAAATGTGGATATATAGAAGAATAGGTAGAATTGGATGGAAACAAAAGAAAACAAAGGATGAAGTCTTAAAACAACTAAAAATGAAAAGAGAACTACTGAACGCAATTCAAACAAGACAAATGCGATTTTTGGGCCATGTTAAATGACACAACAGCCTACTAAAAGTAATCTTGGAGGGGAAAATACAAGGTAAAAGAGGCAGACCAAGCCTAACATGGACGAGTAGCATCAAAAGATAGACAAATCAGCCGATGACAACCTGCACCATCAAAGCAAGAGACAGAACAGAATGGCGCTCCATGGTAGCCAACCTTCGTAGCTGAAATGGCACCCGATGATGATGATGATGATTTATATAATATAAAAAAAATATGACTCATGATATCTCTCCACACATTTAATATTTATAATATGTTTTTGTTGACCTTTAACTAAATTACCACTTTTAATGAGAAAAGAACTGCAGTGATCAAATATATGAAGTACGTAACACCGAGTTATGTGCCCTTTCGCCCCAAGCATCAGGTGTTTGCTACCATTTTATTAAATTTGAACCAGTCTTTAGCCACCTTGCACTATTACAAGCCAGAAGTTGTCTTTCTTTTCTATTAGGGGAGCTAACTTTATATCTGCGCGGCAGATGTGAATATCATTTTACAGTCACTTTTTTTATTCTTCATGTGCGTAATGATGTATATGAAGCAGTTGTTTGCTATTACAAGCAGCAGAGGGAAGGGAGAAGTGACTGCGAGATGGAGGTAAAGATGAAATGTGGTAAACAATTATTTTAAGGGCTAGGGTTGTGGTAAAGAAAAATGTAATGACAGAGTTGGAAACAAGACAAGAAAATGTGAGTGTAAGTAAAAGAAAAAAATTAGACAAACACATAGGCAGATGAATAGACGGATGGACGGACAGGTCGACAGACAGACAGGTAGATTGACAGACAGACAGACATGCAAGCAGGCAGGTAGGCTTACAGGCAGGCAGACAGACTAACAGGCAGGCAAACTAGCAGGCAGGCAAACTAGCAGGCAGGCAGACAGACTAGAAGGCAGGCAGGCAAGCAGACTAGCAGGCAGGCAGACAGACTAGAAGGCAGGCAGGCAGACAGACTAGCAGGCAGACAGACTAGAAGGCAAGCAGACTAGCAGACAGACTAGAAGGCAAGCACACTAGCAGGCAGGCAGACAGACTAGAAGGCAGGCAGGCAAGCACACTAGCAGGCAGGCAAGCAGGCAAAGAGTAGGATGGAAGCAGAGGTGGATAAGTAGCATGAAAGAAACAGAGAACTGATGGGATCTACATCGAGTGGGTCAGAGACAGAGAAAGTATAAACATTACCTGTTTTTTTTTTTTATTATTTGTTTGTTTCCTTAACATTTTTCAAAAACGAAACAAAATAAATTATTGGAACACTTTTTTATAAAAAATAAAATACATATCAGAAATATCAATTGCATCAACATTAAACAAAAACAAATTATTGCCGCAGACAGCAATTAGACCGAAGTAAAACTCATTAGAATTATTCCTAATTTGTCAACGGGCAGAGAAATGTTATCTATATGACATTTTCACGCTATATCAACTGTTACGCGAGTATACAGTAGAATAGTTCTTCTCAAACTGGTATCTTTCTTACTCATCTCCCTTGTCGGGTGGAATTACCTACCTTGTATAAATATGTCATTACGTCTTTCATTATTATCTTATTATTGTGCATTTCATTATTATCTTCTTATTGCATATTTCATTAAAATCTTTCTTTTGCGTCTTTTATTTTATATTTTATTGTGTATTTCATTAAAATCGTATTGCGTATTTCATTATTATCTTTTTATTGCGTATTTCATTATATCTTCTTATTGCGTATTTCAATAAAATCTTATTGCGTATTTCATTATTATCTTTTATTGCGTATTTTATTATTATATCTTTTTATTGCGTATTTCATAAAAATCTTATTGCGTATTTCATTATTATCTTTTATTGCGTATTTCATCTTTAACAAATGGAATCATGAGAGCTGCTAAAGAATTCATTCCTAGAGGAACAAGAAGAAACTACAAGCCATACTGGAGCAAGGAAACACGAGTAGAAGAGGAACTGGACTCTACCAGAGAACTAGCTGAAACAACATACAGCACAGAGAGCAACATGGCCTACAAAGCAGCCTCGGCCAAATACAGACGTGAGGTCATGACATCAGCCAGATCAAAAGTTCCACTGGTAAAGATGGAATCACCAACGAAATGCTCCTAAATCTGGGACAGAAAGCCAAGAGCCAGCTTCTATGGATAATAAATGCTAGCTGGAAGAGAGGTCATGTGCCGGCAATCTGGAAAGAGGCTATTATGGTGTCCATCCTCAAGCGTGGAAAAGACCCAATAGACCCAAGTAGCTATAGACCAATTAGCCTACTGAGCTGCCTGAGTAAACTCATGGAAAGACTGGTTAACAGAAGACTTATGTGGCATTTGGAGACAAAACAACAAATCATACCACAACAAAGTGGCTTCCGTTAGCAAAAGATCAACTGAAGACCTGGTCACCTTCATTGCACAAGAAATAGAGGATGCTGTACAAGAAAAGAGAGCCGCGATAGCTCAGTGGTTAGTGAACTGGACTACAAAGGACAAGAGGTAGGGTTCGAGCCCAACCGACGGCTTCCGGGTTCACCCAGCCTTTAATGGGTACCGGATTTTTTTCTGAGAAAGTAAAGCGGCACGGGCGTAATACCGACCACATTACCCCAAAAATGATGTGCCGAAGGTCTGTAAAACTTATGGTCACTAACACCACATTCCCTATACGCCACTTGGCGTGACTGGGTTTCTTTACTTTTTGTTTTTACTACAAGAAAAGAAACACACACTGGCAGTGTGGGTCGACATGGAGAAGGCTTTTGATAGGGTTTGGCGAGAGGGTTTAAAGAACAAGCTTTTTAGACTTGGCATCCATGGTCGTTTATTCAATTGGGTCTCTCAATACCTTCAGGATAGAACGGCCAGAGTACAAGTTCAAGGTCAACTAAGTAAGAAGGTCTCTATCGAACAAGGTGTCCCACAAGGCGGAGTCTTGTCCCCAACACTCTTTTTAATTTTCATAAATGACATCGTAATGGACATTCCACCCAGAATACACTCAGCAATATACGCAGATGATCTGGCGTTATGGGCTCGCGAGGAAAGTATGTCGGTGGCTGGACCCAGGATGCAAGATGCCCTAGGTGAACTTGAAAAATGGACGAACACCTGGTTCTTACCAATCAACGAAAAGAAAACTACATATACAATTTTCAGCCTATCAAGAAACACACTCTCTGCAGACTTGAAGATAAAAGACCATACATTCCCTATTGACCAAAACCCAATATATATTGGCGTCACCATGAATCGCAGAATGACTTGGAAAAATCACATAGACAGAGCAAGGAAAAAAGCCAGAAAACGAACAAATTTTGTGAAGAAATTGGCAGCAACGGACTGGGGGACAGCAATATTTTGAAAAGACTATACGTAGGAAGAGTCAGACCAGTTCTAGAGTATGGAGTCACTGCCTGGGCTATGGCTTCCAAATCACACCTTAGCAAAATTAACAGAACACAGAACCAAGCTGTCCGTATCATCACTGGTGCTATGAAATCTACACCTATCAAGACTCTAGAAACAGTAACTGGTTTACAACCCTTAGATGACAGACGGGTCCTAAAGTATTGCAACAAGTGGAGAAATATGGAAGGCTCCTTAGCCACCCCTTGCAACAAAGAATAACTGGTTCCGGAATTGTACGACTAAAGAGGAGCAAATTCGCTGCAATTGCCAATGAACTAACTACTGGAGACCCAGCACTTTCCCAAACAATATCGAAACCCTTGGGCCCATCTGATATGTCTCCTCATAGAAAGCATAAAATACCAGAACATAAGGAAAATATAACAGGAATCATGAAAAAGGCACCCAATCAGACACTGAAAGAAAACACGTAGCAGAAAAACACATACACGATACCTACCCACAGGACTCTTGGTCCCACATATACACAGATGGCTCTGCTACAAATGCCACCAGAAATGGAGGGGGAGGCGTGTTCTTGACGCTGAATAATCAGGACGAGATCACCAAGTCAATAAAAAAAAAAAAGTAAAGTACCCCCCGTCACGCCAAGTGGCGTATAGGGAAATATGGTGTTAGTGACCCTATATTTTACAGACCTTCAGCACATGATTTTTGGGGTAATGTGGTCGGTATTACGCCCGTGCTGCTTTACTTTCCCAGAAAAAATCCGGTACCCATTTAAGGCTGGGTGAACCCGGAGCCGTCGGTTGGGATCGAACCCTACCCTTGTCCGTAGTAGTCCAGTTCACTAACCACTGAGCTATCGCGGCTCCCACTAATTTTTAGGGAATTAGTAAAACCCAGGTGTCCTCGCCCGGGAACGAACCCCGGCTGTTGCCGTGGTAAGCCAACCGCCTATCGATTGCGCTAACCGGACACCCCACCAAGTCAATAGCTACTGGGAAATTCTCAACAAACTTTAAAGCAGAAACTGAGGCCCTCAAGATGCTGAAACACTGGCTACTCAACACAAGAATAACGTGCAAAATAAATTGGTGATTCTGACTGATGCACTGTCAGTATTATCAGCTCTAAAAAGCCCCAAGAACAATGAACTAGATGACTTGAGAACAACCCTGGACGAACTATGCAATAACTTCCAGAGAATAGTCATTCAGTGGATACCATCACACTGTAATATACACAGGAACGAACGCGCAGATAAATTAACTAAGGAGGGAGGGAGATTACCACAAGAGAACCATCCGCTCAGTTATGATGAAGCCAAATCGATCCTCAAGGGTCAGTTCCATGAACAATGGAAACTAGAACACCCAAAGCATAACGAGAGGGACGGATACCATCAACTATCAAGGAGGGATCAAGTCATCATACTTCGCCTACGCACTGACCACAATAGAATGAGTAATCACATATTCACCAAATTCAAAATAGGTACAACCAGCCTATGCCACTGTACACTGGACAATATGACCACAAAACATGTTCTACAGGATTGTCCCCAGTACACAGACCTGAGAAGAGCAATGTGGTCCACGCCCACCTCACTGGAAGAGAAACTATATGGGGCAATCGATTCGCTTAAACAGACAGCTGACTTCATGAGAGAATCTGGAATCCTACTCTGATTGAGTCTTGATCGCAGAGAGAGAGAGAAATTATTATCTTTTTTTGCGTATTTCAGTATTATCTTTTATTGCGTATTTCGTTATTATCTTTTATTGCGTATTTCATTATTATCTTTTATTGCGTATTTCATTAAAATCTTATTGCGTATTTGATAATTATCTTATTATTGTGTATTTCATTATTATCTTCTTATTGTGTGTTTAATTATAGTTTCTCCCTTTCATCTCCCTGTGGTGCATAGATCTTCAACAAACACTTTTCAAGCCGTTCTCATTCTTGCCATTCTTCTAATATCATTCCATGTCTTATCCATTATCTTCATCTCTGCTTCCATCCGTCTTCTCCAAGAATATTTTGGTCCTCCTCTTTGCCTCATACCCTGGGGATTCAAAAAAAAGGGGCTGTCGTGTAATACTTTCATTTGGATTCCGCAGTGTGTGTCCTATCCAGTGCGATTATCTTCGTTGTATCTATTTGTCCTCTGGTATTTCACTGGTACTTCCCAACAATAATAAGCTTAGGGATGCTTTCGGATGAATCATCATCATCATCATCATCATTAGCATCATGATCATAATCATCATCATCATCATAACCACCATCATAATCATAATCATCATCATCATCGTCGTCGTCATCATCATCTTCATCATCAACATCATCACCAACATCAACATTGTCATCATCAACAACATCATCATCATCACCAACATCATCAACATCAACATCGTCATCATCAACATCATCATCACCAACATCATCATCATCATCATCTTCAACATCATCATCACCAACATCATCATCAATATCATCAACATCATCATCATCATCACCAACATCATCATCATCTTCAATATCATCAACATCATCAGCATCATCATCTTCATAATCAACATCAGCATCACCAACGTCATCATCATCTTCAACATCATCATCACCAACATCATCATCATCTTCAACATCATCAATATCATCATCATAATCAACATCATCATCACCAACATCATCATCATCTTCAACATCATCATCACCAACATCATCATCATAATCAACATCATCATCACCAACATCATTGTCATCATCAATATCATCATCACCAACATCATCTTCAACATCATCATCACCAAAATCATCATCAACATCTTCAACATCATCATCATCAAAATCATCAACAACATCAACACCGTCATCTTCAACATCATCATCACCAATATCATCATCATCAACATCATCATCACCAACATCATCATCATCTTCAACATCATCATCACCAACATCACCAACATCATCATCATCATCATTATCATTATCATCATTATCATCATCATCACCAACATCATCATCATCCTCATTATCATTATCATCATCACCACCAACATCATCATCATCATCATTATCATCATCATCACCAACATCATCATCACCAACATCATCATCATCTTCAACATCATCATCACCAACATCATCAACATCTTCAACATCATCATCACCAACATCATCATCATCAACATCTTCAACATCATCATCACCAACATCATCATCATCAACATCTTCAACATCATCATCACCAACATCATCATTATCAGATATCATGATATACGTATGGTGATAACGCTCTGCCACTTATTCCTAAACCAGCGTGTGAGTGTGTGTGTTTATTATCATTTCTACTCTGTCTCTTTCTCGATTGTAAACTGTCTTGTGTATTTCTTTTCAGCTTATCATCATCATCGTCATCTTCTTTTCTGCTTCTTCTTGTCTTAATTTTCTTTCATTAACTCTTCTTTCTCTTCTACCTCAAGTTTATCTTCTCTTATTCTTTATCCTTTTCTTTTTCACTCTTCTTCGTTTTGCTTTTTTCATTCTTTCTCATCCTCTTCCACCTCTTGTACTTCTACCTTTTCATCATCTACCTCTTCTTCTTTTTTCCTTTTTTCTGCTTCTTATATTTTTTTCTTTCACTTCTTATTATAAATTTTATTTCCTTTTTTTTCTTTCTCTCATTATTATTTTTCTTCTTCTATCCTTGTTTCCACTACTTCTTTATCTTTTCTTCATCGTCCGTTTCTTCCTGTTCTTCCTTCTCGTTTCTCCTTCCACTCACCTTATATTACCTGAACAGTTAAGCTCATAAAATAATCGATTTAATCCAAGTTTCTTTATCCACATATCGCTCTCGAAGCTTTTGGTAGACGATTCTCCTTTTGGTTTTTTTTCACTGAGATAACTACAGATATAAAATTTTATTTTATTTTTTTTTAATGAAATATACTGTAGGGGTTACGAGTATAGCTCCAGAAAATATTTAAAATAAACATCAAATGTTGTTGATGAAGACTTTTACCGAAAGGTTGTAGTTTGTTTTATCTTTCTGTTAGTCTTGCTGCTCATGACCATTTATGTTTATTTTATGTGGTTATTGAGTTATTTGCGGGTCATCATCATTGATATGTCCATATGTGCTCAGATCCCCTCCTCAGCAAGTCTCGTAGTGTCCAGCGACTGACGACTCCAGGTCTGTGTTGGTTGATAAGTCTTCTTACACGCCTACTAAGTTTCTCGTTTCTGGTTGTGCCCATCTTAACTCCCATCTCTTTCATCCGAAGGAGTGACGTGGACTCATGGTTGTCAGAGTTCTGTGTCCTTCCCACTTCCCTGAGAGCATCGATGATGTCCGCTCAATCCATTGGTTGACCGTCCTCAAAAATGGCGCTAGCCAACCTGTCCGCTCTTTCATTTTCACAAACTCCTGCATGTCCAGGGACGTAGAAAAAGATGACCTTTCGTATTTTTGATTTCTGCAATGACTCTACCAATTGCATGCATTCAGAGCCCGCCTCCACTTAAAAAAAAAAAAAAATCAAACTTGTCGAATCACTCAGTATTTGGTTTTTCTCGTGATTTCCACTGAACAAAGATTGTGACAACGAGTTTCCTCAATGTGCAGAAAAATAATGTGAAACTCAATTTGTTTTAGAAAAAAAATAGAATTTTTTACATTTCATTTGCTTAATACATATTATTTTAACAAATGATTTATTTCCATTCTGAATTAAATTTTGAAATGTCACATCATATTTATGAAAACTGATGATGTTATTAAAAAAAAAACATGTTAATATTCTTAATATCCTGGCTGTGAAGTCTCTGTGGCTTAACGATTAGCGCGTTCATTACAGATCAGATTCTGTTTGGGTTCGATTCCCTTAAGATATATGTCATCTTCATCATGTGCCCTTCCGGTTGACGTAGGCGATCATGTCCTTCCACAAATCTCTATCCACAGCCCGTCATATCAATTCTATTGTCTGTTTGCAGTTTTCCGTGCTATGGCACAGAGCTATATGGTAATAGAGAGTGAGTGATATCTAGTACTCTCTTTGTCATCGCCGATCTCTTTTTCCCTGTATTTTTCCAGTTGTAACCAAGTATTCCAACTCTCCACTTCTCTTGACGTGCCCGAACTTTGTTCTCCTTTGTTCTTCCAAGGTTCTTTGCCTGGTTGACATTGGGTTGTTTCTAGTTCGCATTCACTCAGAAGTGAACACATGCCAGTTCTTTTGAGAACATGATATTCATTTGCAGTTCTTTTGAGAACATGACATTCATTTGCAGTTATTTTGAGAACATGACATTCATTTGCAGTTCTTTTGAGAACATGACCAATTATTTCCTTCTTCTTCTGTGTTTTAACAACGATAATAACTTTCTATCGCTCGTCCTTAAAATGACGTTAAATAGGCGTAGATGCGCTGTGCTGCGGTTTACGGCAAGTTGCGATATCTGAACCTTTCAACCAAATTTGATACCTTCCCGCACGGCAAGACATGTTTGTCTATGACAGGACATCCGCGGAGCGACGGAGTATGATCTTAATCAGCTTTAGCTGCTGATGGTCATCCAGGTCTGTGGAGCGGGGATACAGTCGATAATTGGGGTGGGGGGGGGGGAACTGGTTGGTATCGAGGCAAGACGCCGGCCTCGAGACAGAGAGGTTGTGGGTTCAAATCCCGGCTACACCGGTTGGGTTTTTCATTTATGATTTCTCTCTGCGGCAACCACCCCTGGTCTCAGCAGCGAGGCCCGGCTTGAAACGTCAATTACTCATCGACAAAAAAATATGAGTACTTCCGAAGTCGGAGTTATCTGCCTGTGCGGCGAGGAACCCCTGTGCACACGGCTGCCAGGGAAAAATGGATTAACACGTACAATTCTGTTCCTAGTCTCTAGGGACTTCGTCAGAGGTAAAAGCTGGCGAGCGAAAAAAAAAGTCGATACATGGAGCCAAAAAGGGGCACTAGAAAGTGAACATTTAAAAAATGTTCACAAAATCAATTTTTTTAAAAGGAAAAACAATATTTGGCGGGAGTAGTCTAGTCTCCGGAATTCCCGGCGGGAACTATTTGTTTATTGCCTTCTCAGATTAACCACTGGCCACACCTGCCTCGTTGTCTTTCATCATCATCATCATCATCGTGTGCCTTCACCGCAACGAAGGTTGGCTACCATGGATCGCCATTCTACTCTGTTTCTTGCTTTGACGGTGCAGGCTGTCATAGATTGACTTGACCATCTTTTGATGTTACTCGTCCATGTTAGTCTTGGTTTGCCTCTGCCTCTTTTACCTTGTATTTTCCCTTCCAATATTACTTTTAGTAGGCTGTTGTGTCTTTTAACATGCCCTAACAATTTCATTTGTCTTGTCTTAATTGTATTTAGTAGTTCTCTTTTTTATTTTCAGTTGTTTTAAAACTTTATCGTTTGTTATCTTTTGTTTCCAATTCTACATATTCTTCTATAAATCCACATTTCAAAGGCTTCAATTTTCTGTTCTGTTTTCCTGTCTAATGTCCATGTTTCTGCACCATACAGGAATATTGAGAAGATGTAACATTTTGCCATTCTTAGTTTCAGCCCTGCTGATATTTGTTTTGTTGTTAGTATATTTTTCTTGGCATTAAAATTACTTTTTGCCATACCTATTCTTTTCTTTATTTCAGTTTTGCATTTTCCATCATTGGTTATAGTATGTCCCAGGTAGTTGTAACTCTGCACTGTCTCCAGATGTATTCCCCCAACTGTGATATTTAATTGTAGGTCTTGAGAATTTTCTTTGTTTATGATCATAATTTTAGTCTTTTTGATATCCATTTCTAGTCCATATTTTTTGCTTGTTATGTTTATCACATTAAGCAATTGTTGCAGGTCTTTAGGATTTTCTGCTAGTAGAACAGTATCATCAGCATATCTTAGGTTATTGATTATCTTTCCATTAATGTTTAGCTCCAATCAAATTGACCACCTATGTATTAAACAACAATTCAGATCATCATTAATAGATGTAAGAGCTTACAGAAGTGCTGATGTTAATAGTGACCACAACCTGTGCATTGGGAAAATAAGATTAAAATTTAGAAACCAACAGAAGAGGTCAATTACACATAAAATTGATAGTCATAAACTGAAAGATGAAGCCATAAAGGAAAAGTTTAACATAGAGCTAAGTAATTGTTATACAGCACTCGGTGAAATAGACTTAGATATCAATGAGATGTGGGACTCACAGAGCAAAATACTAATGACAGCAGCAGAAGCAAGTGCTGGACTGAAGAAAATGGAAAAACGAGCTTGGATCTCAGACACCACGTGGAAATACATCAAAGAAAGAAGAGAAGCGAAGAGAGCCATGACTAATGTAAAGACAGATCTTGGAAAGGTTCTGGCAAAAGCAACATACAAAGAATTAGACAACAAAGTGAAAAGTTCAGCAAGAAGAGATACAAGAGCTTATATAGACAATTTGGCAGAGAAAGCAGAGACAGTTGCAATTACAGGAGACAGCAGAACTCTTTATACTGTGCAAAAGATGCTGACAAACACCTATACATCCAGTGGAACACCAATTCTAGACAAATCTGGATCAATGCTAACAACAAGCGCAGACATAAAAGCCCGTTGGGCGGAACACTTCAAAGAAATTCTTAACCGTCCACTACCCCACAGTTTAATAGATTTTGAAACTGAAACACCAGCAGCAGAATTAAATGTAAATTTAGATGACTTCACCTTGAGTGAAATAGAAACCACCTTAAAGCTTATGACCAATAACAAGGCTGCTGGAGAGGATAAGTTAACAGCTGAGATCCTCAAGGCAATTGATAGCCATAATCTAATACATCTCCAAAAAATGTTCAACATCATTTGGAAAACAGAGAAGACGCCTCATAAATGGAAAAAAGGAATCATTGTTAAGATCCCAAAAAAGGGCAATCTTAGAGATTGTAACAACTGGAGAGGCGTGACACTTTTGTCAGTTGCCTCAAAGTTATTCTGCAAAATCATCCTAAATAGAATACAGGATTCAATAGATACAGTAATGCGTGAAGAACAGGCTGGGTTTAGAAAAGGGAGAAGCTGTATTGACCACATTTTCACTCTACGACTTATATTGGAGGAACACATTGAAAAGCAAAAACCTTTTGTACTTAACTTCATCGACTTCAAAAAAGCATTTGATAGTATTCATAGAGATTCTTTGTGGAAAATTCTGAAGCAATATGGTTTACCATCAAAAATCATAAATATTATCAAAGACATGTATGATGGTTACACATGTGCAGTTCGAACAGAGGAAGGACTGAGCGAATGTTTCCCAATAGAAACTGGGGTTAAACAAGGATGTATTTTATCGCCCTTGTTATTTGGAATTGTTATGGACTTCATAATGAAGAAATGCTGCACTGGTAATAAAGGCATCGAATGGATACAAGGAGACCATTTGGAGGACCTCGACTTTGCTGATGACATAGTTCTCATCAGCAGTCAGATAAAAACGATGCAGGAAAACACAAATGAACTATCATCAATAGCCAGCAAAATTGGGCTTGAGATCAATCATGAAAAGACTAAAGTCATGACTAGTTTAATTCCAACAGGTGACAAAATATACATGGAAAACAAACCAGTAGAAGAGATCGATCACTTTATCTATCTTGGAAGTCACATTGATCGAGAAGGGGATACGAGCAAAGAAATTAAAATCAGAATAGCTAAAGCAGCAATGTCTTTCAGAAGCCTTGAAAAGTTGTGGAAATCAAAACTTATCAGCACAAACACAAAACTTAGGCTATTCAAATCAAATGTACTATCAACCCTTACGTATGCGTGTGAAAGCTGGAAAACAACAAGAGATATAGAAACAAAGTTGAACGCATTCGAAAATAAATGTCTAAGGAAAATACTTGGTATAGCATGGAACGAATTCAAAACAAATGAGGAAATTAGAGAAATCGCCAATCAACCACTAATATCTTCAGTAATAAAGAAAAGACGATGGTCATACGTTGGACATGTGATGAGAAGAGATAATAACCGAATAGCAAAGCAAGCCCTCATATGGGAAACAACAGGTAAAAGAAAAAGAGGAAGACCCAGGGAGACACTGAGAAGAACATTGATGAGAGAGGCAAGAGCAGCAGGAGTCGGCTCCCTCAATGAGATAGAACTGCTTGCACAGAACAGAGACAGATAGCGAGATTTGATAAAATATCTTTAAAAGAAAACTGCTAGAACAAAAAATCCATATAGGAGAAGGTGTATCTTGGTCTACGCCCTATGGGCCGGTTACGGCTCGAAAGGTCAATAGATAGATAGAATGTTTAGGCCTGATATCTCTGAGATGTTTTTGAAGATTTGCTCAGTGTATAGATTGAACAAGCTTGGTGATAGGATGCATCCTTGTCTTACTCCTCTTTGACCGTTGTCTTTCAGATCAGCTAAAATGTGTTGCGTCCATTCTGATAAGAGAACGTGTTGCGTGCGTCAATTTGGAGAATAGTAATCACCTAGGGCCAGACAATGTTTCCTTTCTAAGAAATCATCCGGCAAAAAAAAAAAAAAATACAGTCGGAGGTTTTCACTGCACGCCTTATTAGATTAACAAGCACGTGTTGGCGATTGGTTTACAACATCATGGGGTAAATAGGAGACATGTACGAAATCTATTTCAGTTTCTGAATCGTATATCTTTGTGTGCATGTCTATGTTAGGCATGTGTCATATCTTTGTGTGTGCATGTCCATGTCAGACATATCTCATATCTTTGTGTGCATGTCTATGTTAGGCATGTGTCATATCTTTGTGTGTGCATGTCCATGTCAGACATATCTCATATCTTTGTGTGCATGTCTATGTTAGGCATGTGTCGTCATATTTGTGTGTGCATGTCAATGTCAGTTATATCTCATATCTTTATGTGCATGTTTATGTTAGTAATGTGTCATATATCTTGATGTGTGTCAGTGTTAGTCATGCCTCGTATCGCTGTGTGCATGTCTGTGTTAGTCACCTCTAGTGACTCGGGTAGATGGTGCTCGTAAACCTGGGAGGGCCGACCATCTAATGGCAGAATCCCGCTACAGAAAAGATCAGCTGCTGCCTTGCAGGAAGATTGGGGACAATCAAAGGCTAAGGAAAGCTAACCTGAATAAAATGCTGGCTGAAATCGGATGCACTGGGCCACTGGCGCAGAACACAGTGCAACGTTTTAACGGGTGTTCAATCAGAGTGGATCTGGCAGACTCTAATCGTGATGTTCAGTCTGTGGGGGCGATCAACACACTTAACCTGACAGCTGACTTCATGTGAGAGTCTGGAATCCTACTCTGACTGAGTCCTGATAGCAGAGAGAGAGAGAGAGAGAGAGAGAGAGAGAGAGAGAGAGAAAAGAGAGAATCGTATGGTAAGCAATTGAATGCAAGGAGTATTTATAATTATTAATTCATAGTGGGCACCTTCGATCATTATGTTTCATATACGAAGCAAATTGCATCACTATTTCAATATTTCAGCAGTTTGTACGTGAGTAATTATATGTAAGTAAAGTACCCCCGTCACGCCAAGTGGCGTATAGGGAATATGGTGTTCTATCTATCTATCTATTATCCTTTCGAGCCGAAGACGGCACATAGGGCAGAACCACAATCTCAAAAGCAGAAACCTTGCGTGCCAAAATGGTACATATTGCAGAGATCACTGCTTCTAAAATCTATGGCTCTGTTTCCATAACAATACTTTTTTACAATGACAGCTTGTCAAGCCATCGATCAATCTCCTTAGTCGCCTCTTACGACATGCCTGGAAGGTCACAGTGTCACTATTCTTTACTTCCCTAATAATGAGGCCCCGGTGATGCACGGCATGGTGTTAGTGACCATAAATTTTACAGACCTTCGACACATGATGTTTTGGTTAATGTGGTCGGTATTACGCCCGTGCCGCTTTACTTTCCCAGAAAAAAATCCGATACCCATTAAAGGCTGGTTGAACCGGAGCCGTCGGTTGGGATCGAACCCTACCTCTTGTCCTTTGTAGTTCAGTTCACTAACCACTGAGCTATCGCGGATCCCTTGTTCACCTGCTATACCTATTTTAGTTAATACCAACTAACAAAGTTAAAAGCTACCTAAAATTATCATCATCTGTGAAGAACTTGAAATTGTAACAAACTATGAATATCTGGGGTCTGTAGTAACTAACAATTTTAGTAATTATATGTATTACATATCTTCTTCCTCTTCTTTCCTTCCTCTGCCTTTCAGCGTCGAGGGGAGATATAATTTGCGGTCTTTTGCTCTTCTGTTCACCTCTGCTGCTGTCATGTTTCCTAGTGCTTCTAATATTCCCTCAACCCATCTTTTTCGTGGTCGACCCTTGGGTCTGGTGTTCTCACGTTTGTTGAAGGCTCGTTGTGTTCTGTTTTGTTCTTTCTGCCTTGTCACGTGGCCAAACCATTTCATCTGTTGTTTCCTTATATATTCTCTGGCGGGGGCTATTCCTAGCTTTTTTCTCAGTTCTTCATTTCTGATCTTATCTCTCAGACTGTTTCCTGTCGTTCGTCTAACACATTTAATCTCTGTAGATGTTATTTTCCTTATTGTTCTTGCATCTAGGGTCCAGGACTGGCATTGGTAGCACAACGTTGGGATGAAGATTGTATTGTATAGTGCTCGTTTTGCCTCTGGGGTTATTTGCTTGTTGGACAATAGTGGCGATAACTGTCCAATGATTTGACAAGCCTTGTTGCATCTTGATTCTATCTCTGCTGTTTGGGAATTATCGTTTGTCATTAGACTTCCTATCTATTTGAATTCCTCTTTTTGTTTTAGTTGCCTGCCTTCTATAGTTATGTTGATGTTCTGTTTATTTTTGGCGACATTCGTGACTTCTGTTTTGTTGATGTTGATTTTCATGTTGTATTTTGTGCCTGAGATGTTGAGTTTGTTTAAGTGTTCTTGTAGGTATTCTGTTGTTTCATGTATTAGTGCCTGATCGTCTGCAAATAAAAGCTCGTTGATCTCCTCTGTCTCTGATGGGTTGGCTAGCTTGCATATATAGTCCATGTATGTAGGGGAAATAGTGCGCACCCCTGTCTTACACGTGATCTAACTTCGAAGTGGTCTGTGTAGCCTGCTGCTGTTCTGACCCTGCAGCTGCTGTTGACGTAGAGGCTTTTAATAATGTTGGTTAGATGTTGGCTTACTCCGTATGTTGTTAGTATCTCCCACAGCTGTTCTCTGTTTACTGTGTCGACTGATTTTTCCTGGTCAATGAAGACTATGTATAAGTTTTGATTGTGTTCTGTCGTTTTTTTCTGTAAGCTAGTGTGAATAGTGCGTCAGTACATCCTCTGTGTTTTCGGAACCCCATTTGAGAATCGCTTAACTGTAGTTCTTTTATTGGTCTCAGCCTTTTTTTCCAAGATTTTGGCGTATAGCTTTCCTACATGCTGAGAAGAGATATACCTATATATTGATTGCAATCTCTTTTGCTACCTTTCTTTTTCCATATTGGTACGATGATTGCCTGTTGCCAGTCTTCTGGGGCTTGTTGTTGGTGCCATGCTGCATTAAATATTCTGTGCAGCCATTGCACTCCTGTTCCTCCTGCTGCTGCTATTATTTCTATTGGTATGTTACCTATCCCCGGTGCTTTATTTCTTGCTTGCATATTATATATATATAATTTAAATATTATTTGATTTATAATATCTATCGAAACAACCGTGTTTAATCGTAAATGAGGCTCGTCTTAGAAAACAAATTGTTTTAATGAAAAATAAATTATTTAGTAATTTGTAATTGTATATTGATTATTTTAAAATTTCTAATTTCCTGACAATGATGAGGAATTGTGCTGCTTGATGCGGAAGTTCGCTGGCTATCACAGTTGCCTGTTGTTTGGATCAGTTTTATAAACTCTCTGAGTGCTAGAGTATTGAAGACATTGTTTTACGACTATTTACTAGCCTATTTGATTAATTCACGAACTGGATTAGCTTATTTTACTATTTATTTATTTACAAATTATTTTACAACGATAATAATTAAATAAATTCCTTCAAGGATTGTTACTAATGCTGATTTTATTAATTGTTGTTAAAGTTTCAAACATCAACGTGTCCTTTCTACACTTTTATTTGCAATGTAGTGTAGGGGATGCAAAGACATAATAGAACTTCACATTTGTTACTAGTTTGTTTTCTTTGTTCGCTTAAAGCAGTTAGATGTCTGGGTGCTGTTAGAAATGTTTTCCTTAAAAGGGGCAGTTACCCCAAACAGTCTGGGAACGAACTACTGCTCCATACTTTGTATGTATAGCAAAACTGCAAAACAGCCCTGCATCCTTGTTTGACACAACCGTTATTAATCTGAACACTCAGTGAACAGTTATTTATGTCATCTATTGAAATTTAATGACGTTACTTTTTTCTTACTTAAGTTTCCAAGTTTAGTTTAATTTCGTTGAATATATTTTACTTTTTTTTATCAGTTTATAAGTTGTTATGAAACGTCGTTCTAAAAAAAATCTAGAGTACAAAAATGCAAGAAAAAACAGAAGCGAGATGAGATTAATAAAAAGGGGCGACAAACGCTTTTTCAATTTGGCGTTAAATGCAAAACAAGCGAAACTAATCAAAATAAAACTTTAAATTCCGAACAATATGAGATGAGTGTAGATCTGAACACAAGGTCAGAATCTATCGAGGCCAGATTGGATTTTCAAGATACATCAGATCAAGTAACTTCTCAATTGAAAAATTTAGAGAAACAATTGAATGTTAGTGATGAGAGTACTTCACTGTCTACAGAACCAAGGCATGGCAGAAATAGTGAAGAGAAGAGTAGGTCAAATGCTGGAATTGATGTTTGGCTTCTTATAACAGAGGTGCTTTCTCAATTGGCTATAAAAAGCTATGTTATTAAAGGTCATACTGGCTTTCCTAAAACATTTCCCAAAATATAAATGGCCAGATTTTTCCTGAAAGTGTTCTAACGTTTCGAAGTTTAAATGGTGAAAAACATGACCAAGATTTGGCTTGTCTGGAGCATTATTTTGCATTCCTTGTTGATTATTTTGGGACAAGAAAGGCCGCAACATTAGGTCAGCACTTATGTCTATACTTGCATTAACAAAAGGCTGGTTAGCATCTAAGTCTAAGTCTATACTTGCATCAACAAAAGGATGGTCAACATCTAAGTCTATACTTGTATCAACAAAAGGATGGTCAACATCTAAGTCTATACTTGCATCAACAAAAGGATGGTCAACATCTAAGTCTATACTTGCATCAACAAAAGGATGGTCAACATCTAAGTCTATACTTGCATCACCAAAAGGATGGTCAACATCTAAGTCTATACTTGTATCAACAAAAGGATGGTCAACATCTAAGTCTATACTTGTATCAACAAACGGATGGTCAACATCTAAGTCTATACTTGTATCAACAAAAGGATGGTCAACATCTAAGTCTATACTTGCATCAACAAAAGGATGGTCAACATTTAAGTATATACTTGCATCAACAAAAGGATGGTCAACAACTGTCTATACTTGTATCAACAAATGGCTGGTCAACATATATCTATACTTGTATCAACAAATGGCTGGTCAACATCTAAGTCTATACTTGTATCAACAAAAGGATGGTCAACATTTAAGTCTAAGTCTATACTTGCATCAACAAAAGGATGGTCAACATTTAAGTCTATACTTGCATCAACAAAAGGATGGTCATCAGCTAAAAGGTGGGACATTGAGGAAACTCGTCGTCACAATCTTTGTTGAGTGGAAATCACGAGAAAAACCACATACTGAGTGATTCGATAAGTATGATTTTTTAAAAAGTGGATGCGGGCTCTGTACGCATGCAATGGGTAAAGTCATTGCAGAAGTCAAAAATACGAAAGGCCATCTTTGTCTACGTCACTGGACATGCGGGAGTTCGGGGAAATGAAAGAGCGGACGAGAGGGCTAGCTGCGCTATTATTGAGAACGGTCAATCAATGGATCGAGCGGACATCATCAATGTCCCCCGGGAAACGGGAAGGACACAGGAATTCGACAACCATGAGTCTACGTCACTCCTTCGGATGAAAGAGATGGGAGTTAAGATGGACACAGCCAGAAATAAGAAACTTAGTGGTCGTGTCAAGACAAGACTAATCAACCAACACAGAACTGAAGTCGTCAGTCGCTGGACACTGAGAGATTTGCTGAAGAGGGCATCTGAGCACCTATGGACATGTTCGGAGTGCAATGATGGTGACCCGTACTATAATGAGAGAATATGAGAGAAGCAATAGTCATAGGCAGTGCTATCTGGCTTGGCGAGAGCTAGAAAGACGCCTATTATTTGGCAAAGACATTGACATTCTTTTGGAGGCATCATTTGAAACATCATCTGTCAAGTGGTAGAACATTATGAAATGAATCATTAATGTTGTACATTCCTTGGAGAACATTAGCTTGCTTTGCCAGGGGCAGTTCCAAGAAGGCTGGTGAAAGAAACAGTGGAAATTTTCTGGGATTCATAGAATTATTGTTCCATTGGGATCGAATTCTAAAAGAACGTGTGTTGCAAGTTAAAGGGTCACAATTCTTAAAAAAACATTTGTTGCTAGTTCAAGAATCACAATTCTAAAAGAACATGTGTCGCAAGTTAAAGTGTCACAATTCTAAAAGAACACGTGTCGCAAGTTAAAGTGTCACAATTCTAAAAGAACATGTGTCGCAAGTTAAAGTGTCACAATTCTAAAAGAACATGTGTCGCAAGTTAAAGTGTCACAATTCTAAAAGAACAGTTAAAGAGTCACAATTCTAAAAGAACATGTGTTGCAAGTTAAAGAATCACAATTCTAAAAGAACATGTGTCGCAAGTTAAAGTGTCACAATTCTAAAAGAACATGTGTCGCAAGTTAAAGTGTCACAATTCTAAAAGAACATGTGTCGCAAGTTAAAGTGTCACAATTCTAAAAGAACATGTGTCGCAAGTTAAAGTGTCACAATTCTAAAAGAACATGTGTCGCAAGTTAAAGTGTCACAATTCTAAAAGAACATGTGTCGCAAGTTAAAGTGTCACAATTCTAAAAGAACATGTGTCGCAAGTTAAAGTGTCACAATTCTAAAAGAACATGTGTCGCAAGTTAAAGTGTCACAATTCTAAAAGAACATGTGTCGCAAGTTAAAGTGTCACAATTCTAAAAGAACAGTTAAAGAGTCACAATTCTAAAAGAACATGTGTTGCAAGTTAAAGAGTCACAATTCTTAAAGAACATTTGTTGCAAGTTAAAGAGTTACAATTCTAAAAAGAACAGCTAAAGGGTCACAATTCTAAAAGAACATTTGTTGCAAGTTAAAGAGTCACAAAAAAGGGACAACGACTTTAAGTTCAATATCTCAGTGCCGATTCCCAAAACGAGCTGAACTTTCCTCCCTTGTAAAGTAGTTCATGTTGGAGGACAGGAAAACTAACACGTACTTTGTTGTTATTGTTGATTCCACGCCAGATTCATCCAATGTTGAACAAACAACATTTCTCCTGCGTTATGTAATACCATATTAAACCAGTATGAAATTATACAAAGATTGTTACAGTTTACTGACAAGTGCCATAAAATAGGATATGGTATAGCACAAATGATAACAGAAACATTGAAAGAGCATGATACGACATGGCACAGATGGTAGTGGAAACATTGAAAGAGCATGATACGACATGGCACAGATGGTAGTGAAAACATTTAAAGAGCATGATACGACATGGCACAGATGGTAGTGAAAACATTTAAAGAGCATGATACGACATGGCACAGATGGTAGTAGAAACATTTAAAGAGCATGATACGACATGGCACAGATGATAGTAGAAACATTGAAACAACATGAAACGACATGACACAGATGGTGGTATAGTCCGTTCAGAAATTCATAATCACACCTGAATTAGTTTTGCATGATAACCGCTTGTTATTTTGGTTTCACATTTTGCATGCAATCTTAGAATATTGATGACGCAAAGATTTTGGTATTTTTTATTCCACAAACACAACAGATTTTGCACATCAGCAAATTCCTTTGATCTTTTATGACGATATCACACAAGTTGATTCAAATTTTAGAGTTTACAGTAATCGTGTTAAATTTTCCAGTTTACTGCAGTTCTTGTCATAGGCGTATCTACATAGTGCTTAATTGTGGGTGCTGTTCGTTATGTGTATTTGCAAACATGAATTCAATTGGTTACAATTAGCCTTGCCCTTCGGTCACCATTAGACCCCAGGACTTCCTAACTGCAGCTGGAATTGAATTTTAATCATTCCGAATCTGACGATTCCAAGAGGTTGATAATCATTACTGGCTGGACAAATAGTAATCCATCTCGTTTCCAGTACTCATCTTCCACCCGCAGCACATGTTCAACACACTTCTTCCTGAACGGAATGTCTATTTTTGAGAGAGACTCGCGTGTCAGAACTTCAACATCACACATTTTAAACGTCCTGTTCTGTTCTGCAACTTGTCCTTTGACGTGAGCCCAGACAAGTTCGATTGGATTAAGGTGCGCATGATATGCAGGGAGTCGAAGAGAGGTGTGGCCGTATTTCTCAATGATTTTGTCAACATGGTACACATTTTTCTTATTGCAGTCTGCATGTAATTTTAATTTCAAATTCCTGAGAGTAACAAGTACATTATTAGCAAACATTTTCAATATCTCACGTTTTATGACATCCATGTCAAAGCTGTCGACTTTCCTTTTCCTTCCTTGATTGACATGAGTGCACTCTGAGTCTTGTTTAATCCAACGAGAAAATGACGATTTATTAAGACCAAGCGCGAGTTGCGTTCGTCTCTCTGGGTCATGAATATCACAATATAAATGCCCCATCTTGGATTCTCTAAGGAAGTGCTGATATAGTAAAACAGTAACCTTTTGCATAGTTATAAATTTGCATTTCAAACTCATTGTAATTTAGATATAAATGTTGGTATTTAAAGTCAACAAATTGTCTACTGAGTCTTCACAAAATTAATAAAGATACGCCTTCCCTTAGGTAATTAATGCCAAGGCCGTGGTGCGTCATATCGTTCAATAACAATTAAGTTTTGTGCACGGGATTTTCCTGAAGTTAGTGTTTCTGCAATAGCCAAACTATTTTACGTGAACGACCGCGCCAAATTAATGTATATATCCTAAAATGGTGTCAAATTCGAACAGGGTGAATTTAATATAGCCTAAAGAAGAACACTTTTACACTAGATCAAATTTCTCAGAGCAAAAAATATTTCTATAACGTCATCAATATTCTAAGATTGCATGCAAAGTTTGAAAGCAAAATAACAAACGGTTATCCCGCAAAACTAATTCAGGTGTGATTATGAATTTCTGAACGGACTATAGAAACATTGAAAGAGCATGATACGACATGGTACAAATGATAGTAGAAACATTGAAAGAACATGATACGACATGGCACAAATGGTAGTGGAAAAATTGAAAGAAAACTATATGACATGGCACATTTGAAAGAGCGCGATACGACATGGCACAGATGGTAGTGAAAACATTGAAAGAGCATGATACGACATGGCACAGATGGTAGTGGAAAAATTGAAAGAGTAAGGATACGACATGGCACAGATGATAGTAGAAACATTGAAAGAACAGGAAACGACATGGCACAGATGGTGGTAGAAACGTTGAAAGAACTTGATACGACATGGCACAGATGGTAGTGGAAAAAATTGAAAGAAAACTGTATGGCATGGCACATTTGATAGTAGAAATAGTGAAAGAAAACGATATCACATGGCACAAATGATAGTAGAAACATTGAAAGAACACGAAATCACATGACACAGATGATAGTAGAAACACTGAAAGAGCAATGTGAATTTTACTCGTTGTTGGAAAAAAAAATACCCCCACGGTCGACCCAGTCGTTGGCAGAAATGGGTATAAGGGTATTACCAGGGGAGGGTGAAGAATGTCGCCTCGTATCGTGAGTTTCGATGCTTGAAGCGACACTATCCAGAAATCCCCGAACATTTCTGGACAGGCGGCCGGGCACATATGGGTGGAAACTCGCGTGCTAAGATGCCGGTTCAAGTCTCGTACTTGACCTTTACCTTTACTGAAAGAACACGATCTGTCGGACTGTCGTACACAGGCCTGTGGCAATGTCTCCTCCTTCTCATAATCCCACTGTATTATTTTGTTCTCCTTCTTTTCATAATCCCACTGTATTATTTTGTTTTCCTTCTTTTCATTATCCCAATATATTAATCTGTTCTCCTCCTCATAATCCCACTGTATTAATCTGTTCTCCTCCTTCTCATAATCCCACTGTATTAATCTGTTCTCCTCCATCGCATAATGCCACTGTATTAATCTGTTCTCATCCTTCTCATAATGCCACTGTATTAATCTGTTCTCCTCCTTCTCATAATCCCACTGTATTAATCTGTTCTCCTCCTTCTCATAATGCCACTGTATTAATCTGTTCTCCTCCTTCTCATAATCCCACTATATTAATCTGTTCTCCTCCTTCTCATAATCCCACTATATTAATCTGTTCTCCTCCTTCTCATAATCCCAATATATTAATCTGTTCTACTCTTCATAATCCCACTATATTAATCTGTTCTCCTCCTTCTCATAATCCCAATATATTAATCTGTTCTCCTCCTTCTCATAATGCCACTGTATTAATCTGTTCTCCTCCTTCTCATAATCCCACTATATTAATCTGTTCTCCTCCTTCTCATAATCCCACTGTATTAATTTGTTCTCCTTCTTTTCATAATCCCACTATATTAATCTGTCCTCCTCCTTCTCATAATCCCACTGTATTAATTGGTTCTCCTTCTTTTCATAATCCCAATGTATTAATTGGTTCTCCTTCTTTTCATAATCCCAATGTATTAATGCGTTCTCCTCCTTCTCATAATCCCACTATATTAATCTGTTCTCCTCCTTCTCATAATCCCAATATATTAATCTGTTCTACTCTTCATAATCCCACTATATTAATCTGTTCTCCTCCTTCTCATAATCCCAATATATTAATATGTTCTCCTCCTTCTCATAATGCTACTGTATTAATCTGTTCTCCTCCTCATAATCCCACTATGTTAATCTGTTCTCCTCCTTCTCATAATCCCACTATATTAATCTGTTCTCCTCCTCATAATCCCACTATATTAATCTGTCTCCTCCTCATAATCCCACTGGATTAAGAACAATTGGAAAACTAACTAGAAAATCCTAGCAAGCAATAGGCGTATACACAATTTTTTTTAATGAAACAAAACGATGATTAGAATACATCAGAAAGACAAAGAGTTGATAGAAAGTTCTAGAATATAGGCCACCAACAAAATCAAGTTTATAAGCTACTTCAGGATGAAACAGTCATCATTGTTGTTGTTTGTTTGCTGTTGCTTGTTTGTTGTTGTTGTTTGTTTGTTTCCAGTTTGTTTGTTTGGTTATCGTTTGTTTGTTGTTGTTTGTTTGTTATTTGTTTGTTGTTTGTTCGTTTGTTGTTGCTTGTTTGTTTGTTGTTTGTTTGTTGTTATTGTTTGTTTGTTGTTCGTTTGTTTGTTTGTTGTTGTTGTTTGTTTGTTTTGCTGTTAGTTTGTTGTTGTTGTTTGTTTATTTGTTGTTTGTTTGTTTGATGTTGTTGTTTGTTTGATGTTGTTGTTTGTTTGTTTGTTGTTGTTTGGTTGTTGTTGTTGTTTGTTTGGTGTTTGTTGTTTTTGTTGTTTGTTTGTTTGTTGTTGTTGGTTTGTTTATTGTTTGTTTGGTTGTTGCCGTTTGTTCGTTGTTTGTTTATTTTTTTGTTTGTTGTTGTTTGTTTGTTTCTTGTTTGTTTGTTTCTTTGTTTGTTGTTTGTTTGTTGTTTGTTTGTTTGTTGTTTGTTTGGTTGTTGTTGTTTGTTTGCTGTTGTTGTTTGTTTGTTTGTTGTTGTTTGTTTGTTTGTTTCTTTGTTTGTGTTCGCCAGCTTTATATCTCTAGCAAAGTAACGAGGATCTGCATTTTGTGTAAAGATCACCTTTCCCTATTTTCCACACGGGCAGACTTGTGCTCAGGTGTCCCATGCCATAAAGGCAGATATTCTCTGACATCAGAGGTACTCATATTTTTTATCGTCTCGAGTGTGTTGACATTTTGGGTCGAAGTCTCCTACAATATGTTGCCCAGACTGCGGGCGGTCACTTCAAGCCCACACTTTTCGATTTCCAACTGCAAAGAGTTCCTTAACGTTCGCAGATTGCACACGAAACTCCTGCTTTTCGCCTTAATCAGAGAGGGGTATGAGGGGTATTGAATCTCATCACAAAAAGACGGGGGGGGGGGGGGGAGTCGGGAGTCACGAAAAAAACAACTGATTTGAGTTTGTAAAAAAATTCCATAATGGGAATCGAACCGCGGGACCTTTTATTCATTGGCCGATGCGTTACCTCCAGACCACCCAGCTTTTAATCATCATTGTTATTTCATATGACAAGAAGGGCCTAGGACAGAGGTTGACGACCTACGGCCCGTGGGCAAGAACAGGCCCGCCAAGCTATTATACCGGCCCTAGTACTTGATTTGAAAATTACTGATTTGAATCAATTGCTTGCGAATGCAAATTAGATAATTTATATAATGGCTTCATTATGTGATGGTATCTGGCTCTTGGTGTCTTTATAGTTTTCAGATCAGACCCTCCGATAATAAAAGGTTGCCTGGCCTAGAGATATAGCTAGTTTGGACATACATCACGAGTAAGGGAATTGATAGAGAAAACAAATTAAAACATGGTAGTATTAATAAGACTTCTGTGACGGCATAAAATATGTATTTATTGTCAGCTGGTAAACAGTTAGAGCGTTAACTGTCCCGATATACACAAATGTTTCCAAGTAATTGGAAACTATTTTTAAAAAATAAAATCATATTTTTATATACCTCAAAGGAGCAAAAATCTTTCCTAAATGCATGACAGTAGGGAGGGAAATCAGACTTAAGGTCGGTGAAAAAATAAGATTTCATGAAAAAGAATTACAGAAATTCATCAGTTTCCGAGATAATTAATAAACTATGTGGGCACGAATTTCTGAACAAACTATAGAATTGCTGTGAGTTTATATTCTTATGTAAACTGTTCTTGCCCTACTAGACCTTTGGATCGCTCGGCTGCGTGGAGAGAAGAAATTAGTTGCATGGGCAACAACTTGCCTGTTTCTTTTTCTGTCCAAGCTCGCGACCTGGAGATGGCACATGAAGACTCTGAACATAAACCCTGCAGCCTGGGAAGAAATAGCTGCGGACCAGCAATCTCTGGAAAAACTATAAAACTCCAACTCAAGCTTGAAGCAGACAGATTCATAGAAAAAGAGAATACAGGGCGAAAGAAAATAAAAAATAATATTTCTAGGGTCGCTGAAAAATCCATAGTCAACTATGACTGACGGAGGCTACTGACTGACTCACTGACATTCTCATGTTACGTTTATTGATAACGATAATATAAATGTAACTATATCATAGCTACCGAGGTTTGGTATATTACAATGTTCTAATTTTGTGGAATAAGATGGTAGAGTTACGTTAAACTTATTTAAACGTTAAACATATTTATTTTTAAAAAGAATTATCTATCTATCTATCTATCTATCTATCTATCTATCTATCTATCTATCTATCTATCTATCTATCTATCTATCTATCTATCTATCTATCTATCTATCTATCTATCTATCTATCTATCTATCTATCTATCTATCTATCTATCTATCTATCTATCTATCTATCTATCTATCTATCTATCTATCTATCTATCTATCTATCTATCTATCTATCTATCTATCTATCTATCTATCTATCTATCTATCTATCTATCTCTCTGTCTGTCTGTCCGTCATTCCGTTCGTTCGTTCGTCCGTCCGTCTGTCCGTCCTTCCATCCCACTATCCGCCCATCTATCCTTCCATCCAACAAACCTACCTACCTATCTACCTACTTACCTACCTTCTATTTGTCTGGCTGTCTATGCAACCTGCCTACCTGTCTGCCTACCTGTCTGTCTATACACATTTACCATGTACAGGTGAGATGACAAATTTCCTCATTGAGGAAAATTCCTCAACTCATTGAGTTAGGTACCAATTTATCCTTGAACTTGGTGGAGGTGTCAGTGTCGAGTTGACCTCACGTTCATTTTAACGCCAAGCCGGTGCACTAACTACTATGGGGACTATACCACTGGTGCTTAGATAACAACAACAAGATGCTAGTCAAAACCTCAGGAAATTCCATAAATCAGAAATATCTCACCCTAGTTGCATCAATGTACAAAAGAGGTGAGATGCAGAATGGCTCAGGCAAAAGCAGCTTTCCAAAAAAAAATGAGGAAAGTACTATGCAATCCATTTTTGACAATAGAAACAAGAAAAAGAGTTCTTAAATGTTACGTAGAGCCAGTCTTAACATACGGATGCTAGTCATGGACAATAGGACAACAGACAAGAAAATCACTGGAGTCTGTAGAAATGTAGTTTTACAGAAGAATGTTGAGAATACCATGGGCAGCTAAGAAGAGTAATGAAAATGTTCTGAGAGAGGTCAAAGCAAAAAGAGAGCTAATTTCCAATGTTAGGAAGAGACAATCATCATTTTTTGGCCATATAATGAGAAGAGAACAACTGGAATATATTATAACAACTGGAAAAATTGAGGGACGAAGAGATAGAGGGAAGCAAAGAGAAAAAATAACAGACAGCTTAAGAGAATGACTTGGCAGAAGGTCAACAACAGAAATGATAAATAGCTGCCGAGATCGAAGGTTGTGGAGAGACATGATTACCTACGCCAGTAGGCCCGGTACTTGGTGATGAACACCATATTCCCTATACGCCACTTGGCGTGACGGGGCTCTTTACATTTTTTTTTACTTCTTATTTGCTGCCACTCAGTTTATGCATTTATATGCATTTCTTTGCTTTGACCTTATTACCACGTTAATAACTTGCAGCAAATAGACGTTTTGCCTAAAACTTTGTCTTTAAAAATGGACCAATAGTAGTAGCAAGCCCCCGTCTTTCCCTCCAGCTTGAGAACCGTCTTCGGTGAAAGGATCATTTCATCTAGACTCTAATTCGTGTGGGCTGGGACATGAAACTTCTAATTGCATCATTTTTACTAGCTGTTCTAGTGAATGCTGAAATGTTAAAAGGATGTAAGGCAGAATTTTAAAAGAAATTAATTCTGTTTAACGTGGACGCAAGCTGGGTTTAATTTTGGGTGAAGGTTCATCAACTCGCGAGGAAAGATTGAGAACAAATTTTGTGAGTGACATGTACTGTGTATGTTAATTAATTTACTAAAATTAAAAACAGCAAACAGAATAAAACTTCTGATCATCATCTTCTGTTAGCCAAGCTTAAAATTAAATTAAAAAGGTATACTACAACGAATAAGGGTAGAAAGTATTTCAATGTAGGGTTTCTTAAAGAACAAGGAATAAAAGATAAATTCGCAGTCACAATATCAAACAAATACCAAGTCCTCCAACAACTAGAAAATACAATAAATATAGAAGATAATTGGAAACAGGTAAAAAAATATATGGAAAGAAACATGCGAAGAAACACTGGGAAAAGAGAACGCCAGGATAAGCCATGGATGACAGCAGAGACCCTGGATAAAATTAAAGAAAGAAAGAACAAGAAAGCAGACATAAGTAAAAGCAAAACAAGAAGTAATAAAGCTAAGACACAGGAAGCTTACACAGAGGTGAACAAAGAAGTGAGAAGATGCATTAAAAGGGATAAGAGGAAATATATAGATGAACTAGCTAAAGAGGCAGAAGAAGCAGCAAATAAAGGGAATATGAAAGAACTGTACAACAGCACAAAGAAATTAGGTGGAAAATACAAACAGATCAACGCCTTTATCAAAGATAAGAAAGGAAATCTGCTTAGTAATATAAGGGAACAAATGGAGAGATGGAAAGAGCACTTTGAAGAACTTTTGAACAGACCCGGCTCAAATAATCCTCCAGATATACTACCAGCAGAAGAAGAGTTACACGTTAACTGCGGAAAACCAAGCAAAGAAGAAATAATGAAAGCCATCAAACTATTAAAAGATGGTAAAGCCACACGACCAGATGAAATTCCTTCGGAAGCCATCAAAGCAGATATTAACACCTCTACCAAGATGTTACATGATCTATTGGATAAAATTTGGGAGAGGGGAGAAATACCTAAAGACTGGAGAGAAGGTTATATGATGAAACTACCAAGGTAAGGAAGTTTACAGGAGTGCACAAATTGTAGGGGAATTAAGCTACTATCAGTGCCAGGAAAAATATTAGGCAGAATCATTCTGGAGAGACTAAAAGAGGCTATAGAGAAACACTTGAGAGATGAACAAGCAGGTTTTATGAAGAACAGATCATGTGCGGATCAAATAACTACCCTACGTATAATAGTTGAACAAAGTTTAGAACTAAAATCCCCACTTTATATTGGATTCATAGATTACGAAAAGGCATTTGATAGTTTAGACAGAAGAATGCTTTGGAAGTTGCTGAGCCATTACGGAATACCCATAAAGTTTATTAACCTGATAAAAACAATGTATGAAGGAACAAAATGTAGTGTGGTGCATGAAGGACAGCTTACAGAAGCATTTGAAATAAGAACAGGAGTAAGGCAGGGATGCCTTCTGTCTCCATTTCTCTTTCTACTGGCCATAGATTGGATTATGAAAATAACTCAAAACAACAGAAATGGGATCCAGTGGTCACTGACCAAACAACTTGATGATTTAGACTTTGCTGATGACATAGCTCTCCTATCACACAGCCATCAACAGATGCAGGATAAAATGAGTATATTAGATAAGAGATCACAACAGCTAGGACTAAAGATTAATAGAGATAAGACCAACATTATGAGAATTAATGCAGTTGGCAATAACCAAATAAAACTAGGAGAAATACCTCTACTAGACGTACAATCTTACGAGTAATATAGATAAAGAGGGAGGAACAGAAAATGATACCAAAATATGGAATTCAAAAGCAAGAGGAGCTTTCATTGCACTGGGAAACATATGGGAATCCAAAGAAATTAGGCTAAATACAAAAATAAACATTTTCAACTCAAATGTTAAGTCGGTCCTATTATATGGCTGTGAAACATGGAGAATTACAAAATTGACAATCACAAAGGTACAGACTTTCATTAATGGATGCTTGCGCAGAATAAAGGGATAGAAATGGCAGGACAAAGTCACTAACGTGGAATTATGGAAATGTACCGGTCAAATACCAGTGGATAAAGAGATACAGCGAAGACGATGGCGATGGATAGGACACACACTACGGAAGCCAACTGAGAGTATTACACAACAGGCCCTTTTTTGGAATCCCCAGGGGAAAAGACAAAGAGGAAGACCAAGGAATTCTTGGAGAAGACAGATCAAAGCAGAGATGAAGATGATGGGGAAGACATGGAATGGGGAGGGAACAGGCAAATTTTTGCAATTTACCTGTCTTGGTCACGGGTTGCTTTCTATACATGCTCTCTGTCTTCTAGTCATTCCGACTTGTTTCAGAACGGATTACAGAATTCCTGCTCTGAGCTCAGGTAAGTACTATTTATTATACATTTTTCTCTTTTTCTATTTTATATATTTTGACGCCCATCATACCTCTCATCATGTAATACTCATTTCTCTCTTTTCTTATTTCTGCATCCTACTTTCCTCGCCCTCCACTTGATCATCTAACATGTAGTAATTGTGCTTCACCGCTTGTTGTCGTTGTCCCTGTATTCTGAAGAAGGCCACAGGCCGAAACGTCAGTATTGTGTTGTGTTCTTTATTTGTAAAGCTGTCACTTACCTGTCTTGGTCACGGGTTGCTTTCTATACATGCTCTCTGTCTTCTAGTCATTCCGACTTGTTTCAGAACGGATTACAGAATTCCTGCTCTGAGCTCAGCTAAGTACTATTTATTATACATTTTTCTCTTTTTCTATTTTATATATTTTGACGCCCATCATACCTCTCATCATGTAATACTCATTTCTCTCTTTTCTTATTTCTGCATCCTACTTTCCTCGCCCTCCACTTGATCATCTAACATGTAGTAATTGTGCTTCACCGCTTGTTGTCGTTGTCCCTGTATTCTGAAGAAGGCCACAGGCCGAAACGTCTGTATTGTGTTGTGTTCTTTATTTGTAAAGCTGTCACCATACCTTGGAGTGTTTAGTACACCCCACCATTGGCTCCAAGACATGGAATGATCTTAAAAGAATTGCAAAAAAACAGAACGACTTGGAAAGTGTTTGTTGAAGACCTATGCTCCACTGGGAGCTAAAAGGTAGAAGAGAGATATTTACTTATTCAATAACATCCACGTCATATATATCATTTTTGCCGATATTGATCCAATCACTTGTGGATTCTTTTATTCTCGATTCAGCACTTCTTTCCAATAAGTTTATTAGTGGACTGCTCGCAGTGGCGTAGCATTGGTATGGGGCCAAGAGGCAGCTGCTCCAGGCGCACCATTCTTGGGCCGCATAATTTCAACAACAGAAAAGATTTATGTTATGTTAAATTAGGATCATCATCATAGCACTCCGGAAACACCCATATGTGCTCCGATCCTCTCCTCAACATGTTCATCAACACACAGCGACTAATTGTGCCAGTTCAGTGTTAGTTGACAAATCCTCTCATTCGTCAAGAATCCGACCCGTTTACCTTTAACTCTTTCCGTACGTTTCGACGCACTGTGCGCCATACCGATTTCGGCCACGTACGTTTCGCCTCATAGTGCGTCACTCCCAATTTTAATTAGTGTGAACCGTCATCAAACCATATTCTTTTTATAGATCTTGTATCATCTTCGTATTTGTGAAATCGTATACCTTGTTTACTTATATAAAAATTCATATACAACATGTTATATGTTAGATAAAAATAAATGTCGATTTATTCTTATAGTAAAAAGTAAAGTACCCCCGTCACGCCAAGTGGCGTATAGGGAATATGGTGTTAGCGACCATCAATTTTACAGACTTTCGACACATGATTTTTTGCGGTAATGTGGTCGGTATTACGCCCGTGCCGCTTTACGTTCCCATACAAAAATTCGGTACCCACTTAAGGCTGGGTGAACCGGTGCCGTTGATTGGGATCGAACACTACCTCTTGTCCTTTGTAGTCCAGTTCACTAAAAAGCTATTGCGGCTTCGATTTATTCTTAAAACCATGAACAATGTTAACTCTTGAAACTCTTCCATTGCATTGATAAAAAAAACTTCCTCATGGAAAGAGGTAAACGACTGGGTCGTCTATGTCGGGGGCGGTTTCGAGCTCTCTCATGGGCAACAATCCCCGCCATCATTGTATTTGATACATTTGAGTCCAGTACGTCCGTTTTCAACGTGATTGCTTTACTAGTTTGAGATTTGCCTTTACTTTCCTGCAAGGCAGCAGAAGTTTTAGTCAGTATTCTCTCTCTAAGGGAAACAATCTTATATTAAGCTGGATTGTCCGATATGACTAAAAATACTCCTCCTACACAAATTAAAATGACACTTTCCCGTGTCTTATTTTAGCAGCTTGTGTTTATAGACATGGTTTTGATGTGGAATGTAACCTCTGACTATTTCCTGCTAATGTTCTCGATATTAACGGAACTGACATTCAGAACAGATCATAGTTGAAAGATATATCGGAAATTATGTAGATTAAAAAGGGGGGGGGGGGGAGAGAGAGAGAGAGACATCCCATGCCGTGCTACGGAGTTCGTGCACGTGGGCCATGATTCTCCTTGAACCTTCTCGAGATTCTCGAGGGGAATATCGGAGCCCTTATGAACTCGTTCGGTATGCAGCGTTGATGATCCTTATCAACAACAATAACAGGAAGTCGGACAAAAAACAGACAGGCAGATAGACAAATTGACAGGCAAAGCAATTGGACATATAGACAGGTAGATAAATAGGCCTTCAGGCAGACAGGCATGTGGAAGTGCAGATAGACTAGTATGGTGAGAGACACAAAAGCAGTCAGAAAGATGCACTGGCAGACAGGGAAGCTTATAAGCAGGCGCAGAGACATATATGCGGGCAGACAGAGGGGCAAACGGATCGAGAGACAGATATCCGCTTTGGCATTAAGGCAAACATGCAGACAGACCAAGTAGACAGACATAGATATCAAGGAGTAAGAAACAAAAACGAATTATTTTGGTATCATCATTGTCATCATCAAGTACCGTGCCTGCTGGCGTAGGTGATCATGTCTCTCCACAACTTTCGATCTCGACAGTTATTTATCATTTCTGTTGTTCACCTTCTGCCAAGCCATTCTCTTAAGCTGTCTGGTATATTCTCTCTATGCTTCCCTCTATCTCTTCGTCCCTCAATTTTCCCAGTTGTTACAATATATTCCAGCTGTTCCCTTCTCATTACATGGCCAAAAAATGATGATTGTTTCTTCCTAATATTGGAAATTAGCTCTCTTTTTGCTTTGACCTCTTTCAGAACGTTTTCATTGCTCTTCTTAGCAATCCAAGGTATTCTCAACATTCTTCTTTAAAGACACATTTCTCGACATATTATATTATATTATATTTATTATATTATATTATATTATATTATATTATATTATATTATATTATATTATATTATATTATATTATATTATATTATATTATATTATATTACATTACATTACATTACATTACATTACACTACACTACACTACACTACACTACACTACACTACACTACACTACATTACATTACATTACATTACATTACATTACATTACATTACATTACATTACATTACATTATATTATATTATATTATATTATATTATATTATATTATATTATATTATATTATATTATATTATATTATATTATATTATTATAATGTTTATGTACACACAGACAAGTAACACACAAGGAAGTATTTGAAATATAGTGGACATAGTTCAAGGCCAAAAAAAAAAAAAAAGCGAAAAGAGAAATAGATGTTCGTTGTTGCTATGTTAGCCACTTCTCCCAAACATTACTGAATTTTCTCTGCTCAAAGCTATCCAGTTTCGCTAAAATAGAAATCTTCTCTAGTCTTCTTTCAATATCTATTTTTAGCACTGCAGATTTTTTTACATTCGTGCCGAATCCGCTTGTCCTCTGTCCCGCACGAGCTTCTATATTTGTCCACAGGGAAACCAGAGTGCAAGAGCTCTTCAAACTTTTGCCATTAGGGTCCATTATGAACAATACTTTAATTTTCTTACAGGTAAATGGTGTCTATATCATTTAATGGCGTGGGAACACAAAGTATTACATTTCAACCGTACTAGGACTAGACGGGTCACGGGCAACAGTGATCACAGTGCACGCGAAAGCACTGGTAACATAAACAACAGCCCCTACTCTGCTACAGAACTAGCACGGCGGCAGAGAACAATGTAACATACACACAAAAGTGCTCAGAGCCAAAATAATGGAGAAGCAATCGCGACCAGACAGACATAACGTAAACCCCCTCAACGCCAACGGCAATGGAGGAAGAATAAAGAAATACTAGAAGACAACATTTTGCGGTGATGAGGCCAGTTATTTTCCTAGTATTTCTTTCCACAACCCAATGGTACCCATTCCGTTTCAGCTGGGCTGAATAGAGAGCATCAAGTTGGGATCAAACCTACGTAGACCTTATCGATACACCACCTCGCTACTGACGCTCTCCCAGTTTTATTAGATTCTAATGATAAACACTACATTATAAATGATAAACACATAAGTCTAAATGATAAACTCACCAGTCTAAATAATAAACACAAATGTCTACATAATAAATACATCTGTCTAAATGATAAACACAGCTATCTTAATGATAAAAGCATAAGTCTAAATTATAAATATAGCTGACTAAATTATAAACACATCAGTCTATATGATAAATACATCAGTCTAAATAATATACATAGCTGACTAAATGACAAAAACATCAGTCTAAATTATAAACACATCAGTCTAAATGATAAACACTGCAGTCTACGTGATAAAGACAGCAGTCTAAATGATAAACACTGCAGTCTACGTGATAAACACAGCAGTCTAAATGATAAACACATCAGTCTAAATGATAAACACTGCAGTCTACGTGATAAACACATCAGTCTAAATGATAAACACTGCAGTCTACGTGATAAACACAGCAGTCTAAATTATAAACACTGCAGTCTACGTGATAAACACATCAGTCTAAATGATAAACACTGCAGTCTACGTGATAAACACAGCAGTCTAAATGATAAACACATCAGTCTAAATGCTAAGCACAGCAGTTCTTAGATGACCTCGATAGCTTGGGTTCACTGAACTTTAAGCATACAGTCAGCTATGTGTCGCTGATTACTTCTGTCAATACATGTTGAAGTATTGGACTCATTTATGAGACTATAAGTCTAGGGGCCAAAGCCTATCAGCAACTGGGCTGAGAGAGGTCAGCGATCCAAAGCTGACTGCCTGTGTCAGACGAACAAGAGAGTTCATCCAGACCTTACTCCATCTCCCAGTGGTGCTCCTGGAAGCAGACTGACCAGTCCAGCCAAGTGATTAAGAATTGAAGAGGAAAGGCAACCCAGAACTCAAAACTGCCTTGCTGATGTTTGATTATTTGGTCGAAAGGTGCAAATACCACAGCTTTGTGTAGCATACAACGTAAAAATTGACATAAACATAAGTTAGTTATAAAAATCACAAATTTACACATAGAACATTTAGGAAATACATTTTCAAAATTAAATGAGTTCCTAATAATTCTCATATTGGGCTCATGACATCGATAACGTTATCTTCACGAGTTTGTTCGTAGCTTTTCCCAGTCGGCTTCTGGATGTCTTTTTTAATTAACATATGCCAAGGGTTGAAAAACGTAGGGGAGAACTAACTAATGACCTTTCGAGCCGTAGCCGGCCCATGGGGCATAGACCAAGATACTCTTTCTCTTATCTAAATTTTATTCTAGCAGTTTTCAATCCCTGTAAAGATATTTGTTCCAATCTCGCCATTTGTCTCTGTTCTGTGCAAGCAACTCTATCTCATTGAGCGAGCTGATTCCTACTGCTCTTGCCTCTCTTATCAATGTTCTTCTCAGTGTCTTTCTGGGTCGGTCTCTTTTCCTCTTACCTGTTGTTTCCCACATGAGGGTTTGCTTTGTTATTCGCTGAAGGTGTCGTTGTTAGAACGTTGTTTATCTGGAAGAAGTTACGTTCATTGTCAGCAACAGAAATGTTGATGTTATTGATAATGACAACAAATATTTGCTGATTTGTGCAGCATTCTTTATCTGTTAGAAATTCGTGAAAAACCAATACAGATTGTTTTTTTTTTTAGGATCATCACCACTGCACACCGCACTAATCCATAGCTGCTCCAATATCCTGGGAACCGCGATAGCTCAGTGGTTAGTGAACTGGACTACAAAGGACAAGAGGTAGAGTTCGATCCCAACCGACTGCTCTCAGGCTCACCCAGCCTTTAATGGGTACCGGATTTTTTTCTGGGAAAGTAAAGCGGCACGGGCGTAATACCGACCACATGACCCCAAAAATCATGTGCTGAAGGTCTGTAAAATTTATGGTCACTAACACCATATTCCCTATACGCCACTTGGCGTGACGGGCGCCTCTTTACTTTCTTTTTTTTTTTTTTACTCCATTATCCTCCTAGAGAGTATCAAGAAAATGCGAGTAGAATCCTGGCCACGCGCACGAACTCCGTAGGACGACCTGGGATCCACGGTGTGGGGTAGGTTTATGCTGATAATTTTCCCCGAGCAGCGGCCATATTTAGGGCCTACTCTTGTCGGTTCTAACTACCAAGGATTCTTTAACGTGCGCGAGTGGATACGGACTTCCTATTTATTGTCGTTATTCGAGAGGGCTAGACATCGAATTATTGGTTATGGAAGGCCTCGGTATCACAGCAAACGAATTAAAATCCATAATTGCTCAACCGCCCGTGCCAGTGGAATCATCCGAATTACTAACTCATCTCCCAAAATAAGAAAGGCAACTGCAGTCCCCATCGTAGCAGTCGAATTTTACTACCCATGGAATCAGGGGAGGTTAACCTTATTAAGAAACAACGGATTAATTTTTCTTATTTTAAAAAATGGTGGGCTTTAATCCCGGATCCTTCATATCCTGGGTCTGACGTCCTACCTCCAGATTACCCAACCGTTCCCCTTCCAACTACAGATCATCTTTCTTACACAAACTATTACGGAACGTTACATTGTCACTTATGACAACTGTGTCTCTCCTTTATGCAGAAAGCGATCTTCAATCATGTGGTTTCAAACTGCCATAGAACAAAGATTCAAGATCGCGATTCACGTTTATTGATCTATTGTCAACTCACTTCTCCAAAGTTATTCCCCCGAAACTCACATTTTCAATGGCCCATGCAATTTTAAGGTAAAAAGCCCCGTCAATTATTGTCTTCAAATAGCCCAATTTCGTTTCTTTTCTTTCTTTAAAAAAAAAAAAAAAACCAGGATCACAAGATTGCTGTCACTTTGTCTTCGCGGTCGGCATCCAGGGAGTGTCGATCTCTGCGCTCAATTACTTGTCTTTATTACACATTTGGCGTCAATAAATTATAAATTAATAAATGTGGCAGCAGTAGTTTGGTGATATAAAACGAATCCAGCAATCCTAGTTTTTTTTTTCAATTTCTGTTAAGATATGCCTCTTGAGACTGTTAAAATATGTCTCTTGAGACTGTTAAAATTGTCTCATGAGACTGTTAAAATTTGTCTCCTGAGACTGTTAAAATTTGTCGCTTGAGACTGTTAAGATATGTCTCTTGAGACTGTTAAAATATGTCTCTTAAGACTGTTAAAATTTGTCTCCGGAGACTGTTAAAATTTGTCTCTTGAGACTGTTAAAATATGTCTCTTGAGATTGTTAAGATATGTCTCTTGAGACTGTTAAAATATGTCTCTTGAGACTGTTAAAATTTGTCTCTTGAGACTGTTAAAATTTGTCTTCTGAGACTGTTAAAATATGTCTCTCGAGACTGTTAAAATCATAAACCTTTACTGGAGAGTGTCCTTCCTTGTATTTATTTATATTGCAATGGCTTAATTTTGCTTATAATGTCGTCGAGAATATTTGTTCCTACTTCATTTGACCTAAACAGCACTCAGAGAAAGGCATCGAAATGCTGTTATAGTCCGTTCACATTCGTTTGCCTAGACATTAATTTATTTTTTTCAAAAACTTATTGTTCATTTGCATTGATCTTTTGAAGTTAGGTTTAGAATACTAATGTCGCTATAAAAATATTTTTTTATCAAAGAAATGTGATCCAGTTTCAAAGATGCCTTATTTAACCTATATTTAAAAAAAAGTTAATCGATATTATAAACACCGGCGGGATTATGTAGATGCTTACATCTCACAGCTGATTCTTTAACATATAGGCATGACCTTCACGGCTGAATGCGCACCGTCCTAAAATAGTTATGTTTCCACTATAAATTTTTATAAAGAAATGTTACATATGAAATTTCCCGTTTAGCACAAAATGACATTTTAGCCGAAACCGGAAATTATGTGACGTCAAAATCACGGCCGTAGACTCGAGTTCGAGTCATAATTCAGAGGCAAATCTCAATATTTACAGAAAGGAGGCGGCACTATCCATATTATCTTCTGCAAGTCTATGTGAGAATGAATATAAAGGCAAAATATTTTACTGAGCATAACATTGCTATAAAGATTTATCAATACTTCTGCAGAGAGCGTAAAAAGGGACATCTTTATTGTTCTTTATCAAACCCTGAGAAGAGAACAATGCATATTTTAGGTTTGTGTAAACGTTCATTTGATCGAATAGTTAAAGAAAGCGGATATTTATTGCCAACAAATGCAAGAAAGCAAGGAAGGCAAGAAACGTTAGACAGTTTTGATAAGGACCTAGTAAAAAGAGAAATCTGTCGAATGTTTGATATAAACGAAGAAGTGACACTTAGAAAGTTGAAGCTTTGGCTGAAAACTAACAACGACATTGAAATATCAAAAACTTCATTATGGAAAATATTAAGAAGTGCAGGCTTCACCTTTAGAAAGTATGCTGGTGGAAAAAACATTATTTGTGAGAAGCCACATCTAGTAGCTCTTAGAAGCAAGTATTTACGTGAAGTGAAGGAAATGCGCGAAAATGATTATGATATTGTTTATTTAGATGAAACTTGGATCAACGCTCATCATACAAATGAAAAGGAATGGCAGTTAGCAGATGGAAGTATTAAAAGATCAGTACCAAGCAGTAAAGGGCAACGTTTGATAGTTGCACATGCAGGTAGCAGACATAATGGGTTGTTGCAGAATGCTCATCTCGTTTTCATTTCAAAATCCATAGACAATAGAGACTACCACTCCGAAATGAATGGGCACATATTTAAAGACTGGATCGAGAAAAGTATCCTTCCAATATTAGATCGACCTTCTTGTCTGATAATGGACAATGCTTCATACCATAACGTAGTTAACGTAGAAGATAGAATCCCAACATCATCAAGTACAAAAGATGCAATCAAAACGTGGCTCATAAAAGAACACATACAAGTTAACGACAGCTACTTGAAACCCGAATTGCTTAGCCTTGTAAAACAGACACAACGTACAAAGATATTTAAAATAGACAAGTTAATTCAAGAACATGGCCATAGATGTTTGAGACTACCTCCATATCATGCACACTTAAATCCTATAGAACTAGTTTGGGCAAAAGTTAAAGGACACGTAGCATATACAAATAAAACTTTCAAATTATGCGATGTTGAGACACTTACAAATCAGGCTCTATCAAATATAAATAAAGACTACTGGGTAAAATGTGAGGATCGTGTGTTACGACAAGAAGAGGAATATTGGAAAAAGGATGGTTTGTTGTTTGTTCAGCCGAAAGCAGTAATCGACCTATTTGACTCGTCTGATTCTGAATGATCATTACTCTTATTAAGTCTACAGATAAATAGTTTGATTTGCAAAATTTCCTAGTTGATTTGTTAAACAGTTTATTGTTCAAGACCACCCAAGCAATCAAAAATATGTTATAAGCAAACCAACAACCATTACTTTGAATGGAAGCCTGCTTGAGTCAGTACAGAAGTTCAGCTATCTTGGATCCACTATTACAGCCACACTTTCCTTAGATGAAGAACTAAATGTACGTATTTGAAAGGCAGCGACAACATTTGGGAAACTTACACCAAGAGCATGGAACTATATCAAATTGACTCTACGAACAAAAGTTCTATATATAATTTAAAATTTGTATACTTGCCACCAAGTAAAATTTTATGGACACGCCTATGGGTCATCGTTGCACTAGATTACTGTAAAACATTTTGATTAGGGTCAAAATAATAGTTACATGGGCAAAGATCAAAGGAATTCGCCGCTTTAAGAAAACCGTTATAGCTAGACATCGAGTAACACATATGTTCTCGTGACATGGACATTTTAACACCGTATGCCAAAAATCATGTGAAATCATCAAGAACTTTTTGAATTATAAATCATAAC
>JAVIAB010000107.1:28124783-28127283 GCA_032433765.1 Megaustenia siamemsis
GGGTAATGGGGTCAGTTTGTAGTAGGTAATGAGGAACAATTTATAGAGGATGGTAAAAGGAATGAGACGAGGGTAATGAGAATGAGCTTATAAAAGAGAATAAGGGGATTAAGTTAAAGAAGAGGTTAATGTGGGTGGGTTAGCAGAAGAAGGTAAGAGGATGATTTTATAGAAGAGGGCAAAAGGGTGGAATTTATAGAAGATAGTAGTGTGATGAATTTATAGAAAGTATTGTGTATATGACGTATTTGTAAATAAGATGCCTGATAGAAGAGGGTAATGTGGATTAATTTATAATTGAGGGAAATGGTGATGAGTTTATGGAACAAGGTTTATGGAACAAGATTTATGGAACAAGAGGGCTATGGCTATTTATGTGAGGTATGTAATTGTTACGGGAGCTGCGAGAGCTCAGTGGTTAGTGAACTGGGCTACAACGGACAAGAGGTAGGGTTCGATCCCAACCGACGGCTTCCGGTTCACCCAACCTTAAATGGGTACCGGATTTTTTTCTGAGAAAGCAAAGCGGCACGGTCGTAATACCGACCACATTACCCCAAAAATCATGTGCTGAAGGTCTGTAAAATTTATAGTCACTAACACCATATTTCCTATACATTACTTGGAGCGACGGGGGTACTTTTTTTTTTTTTTTTTTACTTATGTAATTGTTACCTTCATGACTTTAAACATGTTTAATATGTTGTTAGTGCACATATGTTTAAATGACTACATCACGTGGCATGGATCATGTGGTTGGTATTATACCAGGCCACCATACCTTCAAATAAAAAAAGAATTACAGGTACCTATTTTCAAAAGTTAGATGAAACCCGAAGTCGTGCTGGTCCAAGAGTCCGGACTGTTCTGGTTCGGAACGAGAGTACTAACCATTGAGTTTATTTCCGGGTCATCATCATTGCACTCCGAATATGTCCATAGGTGCTCAGATCCACTCCTCAACAAGTTCCGCAGTGTCCAGCTGACGACTCCAGTTCTGTGTTGGTTGCTAAGTCTTCTTATACGCAAGTTTCTCGCTTATGGCTGTGCCCATCTTAACGCCCATCTCTTTCATCCGATGGAGTGACGTGGACTCATGGTTGTCGAAGTCTTGTGTCCTTCCTACATCTTGGAGAGCAGTGATGATGTCCGCCCGATCCATTGGTTGACCATCTCCAATGACAGCACAGCTAGCCAACCTGTCCTCTCTTTGATTTCCTCGTACCCACGCATGTCCAGGGACGTAGACAAAGGTGGCTCTACGTATTTTTTTACTTCTGCAATCTCTACCCGTTGCCGGCGTATAGATCACGCCTCCACTTCTTTTGTCATGCTCATCGAATCACTCAGTATACAGGCGTGGGTGTAGTCTTGTGACTCTAACCATTTGAATGTCCTGGTCACTGCCATCCTTCCATCGTCATGCTACTCGTGATCATAACGAATGCATCACTGTCTTCTTTGACTATTCTGCCTGCCGAGCGTGCTGTAAATGCCTATGCACTCCTTTGGTGTCATATTACGGATACGTCTGTATAGATGACTGCAGCTTTCTCATTGGTGTTATCCCAGATGAGACCGTTGACATCCGTATTGACCCCGACTGACCGCTATTCCCTATATTTCATGTAGAGTACTAACCATTTATCCACCGAGGCCTCTTTAGTTTGAGGTAGTGGTGTCTAAAGAAAAAACAGTTTGAAACCCACTGAATTAGACCAACATGACAGCGACTTCACCAACCTCGTCAAAGGGAATGCAAGAGATATCACCTCAAAGTCAACAACCACAGTATCAGGAAAGCTTTCATGAAACGCTTTCAATGTGAATACACTTCAATTCAATAATGTAGCTCGTCCATCAGTTCTCTCTCTCTCTCTCTCTCTCTCTCTCTCTCTCTCTCCTTCCCCTCTCTAGTTGTTGATCATTACTTGTTTCCATACCGGGCCGCTGTCCATTTGGAGCGGTGATGAAACGCCTCAAGGGAGTCCTCTCCATATTGTTCTGATCCTTTGTGAATCTATGACATCCCACGCACATCGTTCCGCTTGAGTGGTTCTCGGTAAAAAGGGGACAGGAATTAGATAGATGGATAGATGTTACAAGTGTGGAATTTGTGGTTATAAAGATGGATAGATGTTACAAGTGTGGAATTTGTGGTTATAAAGATGGATAGATGTTACAGGTGTGGAATTTGTGGTTATAAAGATGGGGGATAGATGTTACAAAAGTGGAATTTGTAGTTATAAAGATGGATAGATGTTACAGGTGTGGAATTTGTGGTTATAAAGATGGGGGATAGATGTTACAGGTGTGGAATTTGTGGTTATAAAGATGGATAGATGTTACAAGTGTGGAATTTGTGGTTATAAAGATGGGGGATAGATGTTACAAAAGTGGAATTTGTGGTTATAAAGATGTATAAATGTTGCAAGTGTGGAATTTGTGGTTATAAAGATGGATAGATGTTACAGGTCTGCAATTTGTGGTTACAAAGATG